>CM041778.1:257562697-257723857 GCA_023374045.1 Limonium bicolor | reverse complement strand
TCCCTTTTATTTTCTTTCTTTATTTACTAACTAGCTATTATTAGAGAGGGGCTGCTATTTGGATAATAAAAACCGGCCCCACTTATACTTGTAGACTGGAGCGTTTTTCGTTTTCTGACAGAAAACGCTCGTTATTTTACCCGGTTTGGCACTATTCACTAACCGGGCCCGTTTTTCGGATTTTTCTCGTTTCTTTGTTTTTTAATGGCTATTAAGCTTCCATTAATACTTAATTATAGTTATATATCAACTATAATTTTTACGGGTCCATTTGACCACTTAAAGTCACGTTTTCGGGTTTTCTCGAAAAACGTGCTTTAAAACTCCGTTAGCGTTTTAATCCATTATTTGGATCCGTTTTCTTCGGGAATCATTCCCGTATACTAATTAGGCCTAACTAAGCCTTAGGAATCCATCTCGGACCCTCTCGAGATCATATATCTCTTATACTTATTTAACGCGTATTTTAGCGTTTTTCGCTTTTCAAGCGTTTTCTCTTTTCTTTTGGTTTTATTCTTTTTACCGATACTCTTTAGGCACCATTAGGCCTTTTATAATCATATTAGAGTAATTTAATCGCCATTCCTAGATCCGAGGTATTTCAGCACTCACACATGTTTACATACATACACCAAAATAAGATATGGTTACACTCCAAGCATGAGCTTAACCATAAAGGACAATTAATGTATGATTTAAGGCAAAAATCACCTTAAAAATGCTAGGTAATCTCAATGGGTTTCGGCCTGAATTAAACACACCTCATGGTGTTAATTCACCATATAAACATAGGGAATAGCTAGACAACAACAAGTCTGCTATGGTAATAGGTTTTACCTTGGCAAAATGCCTTAAAGAATAATAATTTCCTTTGATTTTCAGCCACCCTTGCTCCAAATGGTTACCACTGATAACCATGTAAATATGAAAATTATGAGTGAATAAACTCATAGAAATCAGAAGAAGCCAACCGGATGGAGAATAGAAATGCTTAAGGTATGTTTTTACCTTATAATGTCAATTTTGGAAACTTTGGTCCCAAAACTTGCTCCATCCGAGAATGGACATTGTTCAAGGTTTAAAAATGCTGAGAATGAGCCATAGAAAGTGATAGATCATGAGCTCCAAGTGTAGGTAATGAAGAGATGAAGAAAAAGAGCTAAAATAAGCCTTAAATCATTACCTTAGGTGCAAATGGGATTGATTGCCTTGAACACTCAAGAACACAGCTTGAGAGGGTTTTTGAACTGCCTATGTCTCGGCTGGAATGGGACAAGAGGAAAGAGAAAAAGAAAATGAGTTTTTAATGAAAGAAAAGTAAGAAATGGAATAGTAAATGGTGATTCACCAAATTAGCTAGATATTTTGTATTAAAGTGAGATGTGCTGTCTCCTTGCTCCATGCTGCTGACCTCATATGGGTAATAATGAGTCATTACTTGACCACTGACTATACTTAGTCAATTTTGCTTAAAAATGCACTATTTAGATTACTATTCACAAATGAGTGCCATATTTCTGATTTTTTTGAAATCTTGGATTTATACCTTCTAATGTGGTACATTATAGTACATTAGTATAACAAGGTCGATCCAATGCCTAACACCACTCAAAACCCACTCAGAAAGTCAATTTTCTCAAAAATGGCTTTAAGGAATTTTAAAGCACTTTTGTGTTAGAACTTGTTTTAGAGCTTGGTTTCCTTTGAGAATGGTTTTATAATGTTCATTACTTCATTATAATACTTAGGAATCCACTTTGGATCCTATTTGAGGTTCATACAATCTCTATGGTGTCTTAAAAGCACATTTTTTGCTTTACCGATCTTAAGGCATGTTTTTGCCTTGTTGAGATCTTTAGATTGTTCCCTCAATGATATTTAGATGTTTATTAACCATCTTAGATCATTAATAGATCATTTAATTATGGTTTTAAGGTTAGGGGTATTTCACATAACCAACAAAACACATCGTATGCCCTGCATACCACCAATTCTCTGTATGCCATGCATACAAAACAAACAAATAAACAAACCTCGTATGCCCCACATACCACAAAAACTTAGTGCACATACGTGCACAGCCAAGAGGCTCTACCCCCCCCTTAAAAAGGGTTACGCCCCCATACCCCACAAGTATACAACAGTCGCTCAACAAGAGCGCTGAGATACTTGGCTCTCATAGAGTTCACCACTCGTGGATTATCCTTATATCAGAGAGACGGGTATGACTCTAGCCCTTCCGGGCTCCACAACACTTAAAGGGTGAGGCACTGAACTAACTATTTGTGCTCTCTCTCAAGTTCGTTCTTATGGGCCCACTCACTCGCTCCGTATTGAGGTGCAGACCCTTGAACATAGGCTCAGTTTGCCTCTTTCCATTGTTTGTATCCTCTCATTTGGATCACTAGCATACAATCGTGTGTCTTCTCTCACTGATATTCAGCTTGAGTGTAATATGACATTGGCTAATCGTTAGTACTTAGTGCTCTTTGCACTTGTCTTTGTAATAATAAGACGTACAGCCTATATGCCCACGGAGATAAAGCTTGTCATCCGTGTCTCTGGTGGTTTTGTTCCGGAGTAGCACATTGTTGTAGTTCTTTGATACACACTCATGTTGATATCGATTACATTTTTCCGTATTCTCACTAGATTAATAACTGCACAAGTGCAATACCACACAAAACACACTCTTCCTACAAAGTGCAGAGGCGTAAACTCTCAAGCAGCTAATATCTAATGAGTCAAAAGATAAGATGAGCGAATTGTCATGTGAGTGGTACATTCCAAAGTCCATTGTTCCTTAAGCAAGATATCTGCTAGTATTTTAGCTTGTCTCACATCATTGCGTAATCACAGGTTTATGTCCACATTATCTGGTAGATTTCCTCTGGATTGCAAAATTTTGCTCGATTCTTATGAGGATTCTACATATTACTCATCCATATGGATTTTCATGTTTCTATCCTTAGTGTTTCACATCCTTGAACGGTTTCCTTGTCTTCACTGTATACTGTCTACTGCTCTATGTTGAAGGTTCTTCATTTCTCTAGCCCATTGGTTTAACTACGGCTCTTCTCGTCCATCTTCGAGGCAATCTGTATCATTGTCCTTAGTACGGAGTTGACTACTTCTCGTGTTCCTAACACTACTTGTCTACTTGCATGGGGGTACCATACTGATACATTACTACTTACCCGACTAACTCATAAATAAGTCCGTCAGGCCACATGCTCCTATCGGAGTGCGGTCGTCCCATGTAGTAAACTGGTAATGTCTGTCACACACGGTTATTGTGAAGTATTCTGTTGTCAATCTCCCTTTGATGGATATCCTTTTTTTTGTGTTTATTAGTTCATGTTCGGTTATCTTGTTGTAAGTCCTATTGCCTTAGTGGCATCAGCGGTGGTAATCCGTGTCATAAGCCGGTGTTATTCAGCTCGAGTTTTTGTAAGTAAAATTTGTGCTATATTTAGCAAACTTGGTTCTCCTAATTCGATCTCATTGAGTACAACACATATTCCTTTCCAGGCTGTTATCATGATCATATCTCATCCATAGTTTATATTCATTCCTCATGTTTAATTGGATGTATTACAGATTGCATCACAGCTTTGAGCAACTTGGCTCTCCACTCCCAACCATCCTCACTGACGGTGGTGCATCTACAAAGGGTATGCTTGTCCATAAGGACTAAACATTCATCACTGGTAGTGATTAGCATTAAATGTGGGTATACACTTATGGTATTGGCTAATAAGCCCTGTCTAACAATCTCGAACAATTTAAACTGGTGTGGTTGACATTCACAGTGGCTGTATAATTTCTTCAGTTGTAGTGGTCGGACTAACGGTCTTCCCAAGGTTGCATAAGTTTCTAATCTTAAGGTTTGTATGAAAAAGTTTGAAAACATTTTTTTTGGTATATATATATAAAAGACTAAAAAGTAGTAGTTGAAGTTGCAGCACTTGCTCTGTCAAGTGCGCAAGGCAGATGGAAATTTCAGTGGTGGTTTACTTGTCATAGTGCTTGCAATAGCAAGTGCGCCATGCAGGTGGAAATATTGGTTCAGTAATTACTAGTCTCATTGACTCTCTCTGTCGTCGAGTATGGCTACATGATAATGTAAGCATTAACATCCTGTTCATATATAGAATCCGTCAAGGTTCCAGGTTACTCGTATCGAGTCCACAAACTAGTCCTCACAAAGTCATACACAAAAGGGTGAGTGGTCAATGACACACTCCCACATACTTATAACATATCTCTGTCTAACATCCAAGGTAAAGTACATAACAAGATAGGTAAAAGTGTTCCACTGCGGTATCTTGGAGTTCAGGGTACTCATGCCCTAACAACTCCTTTCCCTTTCTGGGCTCCAGCATCAGTAGATGTTTGGCCCTCCTGTCCGCCTCGTGGTACTCCGGATCCTCCAGCTGAGGTATTCTGAGTATTCCTTAGTGGCCTGTAGTTACGGCTCTCAGAGTTCATCCAACACTCGAACTCCCGGTGGCCCTCTTTCTTGCAGCACCGACACTCAACTTGTGGCCATTGCAATCGACCCCAGGATGGTCCTTCCACAACGCTTGCAATAGAAATGGCGCTGGGGCTGTCCGGTGGCTGATGGTATGGTAGTATTTAGTTTAAGTTAAAATCTGATGATATAAGGTTAAGGTCACAATTTAATTTAAGAGGTAGGTGTTCTCACCTTAGGAGGTGCAGATCTCAAAGGCTGAGCATCTATAGCTGGGCTGGTCAACCGAAGGACGGGTTCTTTCCCTTTCGTTCCCTGGTGACCCTGCTGCCCTTTCTTCTAGAAATATTTCCTGTTTAAGGGTTCGGTCAGCATTCATAAGTTATTTAATATGGTAACAATTAGAATGGGATAAGTCCTTACTTTCCCTTCTTCTGGCGATCGCCTGGAGATGCTCCTCCAACCTCAAACTCTCCCTCAGGGTTCTTCTCTTCTTAGCCCCGAGAGTCTCTTCCCGATTTGGAGCATTAGCTCCATCCTCGAGGCAGCATCATAACACTCCTAGAATCTCATTAGTAAGTTCTCACAAGGTTAATCGGTAGTGTAGTAAGTAAAGAATTTATGGCTTTCATATTAATAACTGGATGGTAGTGTAGAGGGTAGCACCCATTGCCATCTGGATGCGAAACAACAATCCCCCCCCGGAACTCTCGACCTTCACGGTCTCTGAGTAATCCACACCGGGAATGAAGCGCAGCAGACCAATAATCGAGCGTAGTACTCATCCAGGTCATACCTCCCTGGGACAATGTCTCGAACTCATGGCGCTTCTTCTGCTTGAGATGCGCCGGTAGTAACTTCCCCCCTCAGCAACTCAACAAAGGCAACCCACGTAAAGTCGGGCGTAGCCAGGTGTTGGTCCTTGACCAACCTCCACCAGTGCTGGCTACATCCTTCATATGGAAAGCAGCAATGACGACCTTCTGGCCGTCAGGTACTTGCAAAGCTTCGTAGGCCTTCTCATGTTCAACAATGAAACGCTCTAAGGCTACGGGGTCTGGCTCCCCTGAATATGTAGGGTGGTCGGGTTCAGTAACTGACTTCAGCCAGTTCGTTTCCCTGGGCTGTGACGGGTGGGCTGGTGCTCCTCCAATTTGAGTACCAAGCTGTGCGAGAACCGCAGCAATCGTCTCAGCAACTCCTGGATTCACGGGTCACCGCCTCCCCTCTACCTCTACCATACCACGCCCTCTAGTTCCCCCAGACATCTGTAGTACAGTATGCCACATAAATACTCGGTAATTTACCGTACACCACCAGTAGGTATTGAATTGCCTTAAGGCTAATATGTCACGCAATTTGCATTATACTAAACACAATATCTTTAAAGACGAGTCGTCTCGTACCTCACAAATGTTTCCCGTATTTCCCAAGTCCAAGCTCACTGTCTTAACCTATTTTCCTTGTCATCAGAGCGGTATTCCGCTCTGATACCACTTTGTAACACCCCTCTCCATAATCACGTAATAATCTCTCACGTAGCAATAAATAAACATCTTACAGCGGAAGAAATAATAACAACAACAATACTCACTCGGGTGTCACCGGCCATTACTCGCCCATGCGAGCAACGAAGCCAAACTATATCTAACAACCAACATACATAAACAAACTGCTAACCGCTGTGATAACGAGATAACTCCTATACATCATACTAAGTCCATAAACCATAAATGTCGACAAGTTAGCGTCTACCCAAATCCCAAATATACATAATTGTACCATAATACATTTATCAGTCTGACATCATTATATAATTAAACTCCCTGTGCGGTAATCAAAATGAACTCTAATTACCCTGCTCCCGTACTTCAGCTTCGACAATAATCAACAACCTGCATAATGGTGTAGTATCAGTGATAGACGCTGAGTATGCCGGGCCTGGACCCTATGGTCACTTAGTCATTTTAACCGTCTTATTATTAGATTGGTTTCATGCTTTTACCATTTTACAGTTATAATCAATACTGTAATAAACATATATACATAATCCTCCATCCAAACACTCATAACATTCAACCATCCATCCAATTTAAACAGTCATAAATATCACAACAACAATTGTATATCGAACGTATCGAAATAATAGCTGTATAATGTACAATGTACAATCGCCGTAGCGAACAGTTTTTCATAGTTAATTTATCTTGGCCTTTAAGGCCCATCCAAACCATGTTAATTTAATACCAGCTGGGCGTCATGTTAAGACAACCCGATAACCTCACCATGGACAATAGTCCCTCCCGTACACACAAAGGTGCTCATTTCGCCAGAGGTCTGGAGGCCCCTGACTATTCTCTTTTGTCTCGTAAGACGTCCATATAAAAGGCCGTAGCCACCTGACCCACGATCCAAATGGGGCTCGTTGGGTATAACCTGGAGCGGAACTGTGAGCCTCGATTTTAAAACCATACCCTAAGTTGATTAAGGCTGATTAGGATCTATTCGGGTTTTAGGTCCACTTATAACCTAAGATTAATAACTATGTCATATGACAAAATTATTAAACCTAAGCTAGCTCACTAGAACCTATTATGAGTCGCCACCTAATTTTAACCTAGAGTAAATTAGGAAAGGTAGAGTTCGGGTTTGGGGGCTTGGTATTCGACTTATTTAGGGTTCAATTACTTTCATTACCCCTAGAAGTCGTTTTTCCTCTACTTAGTTTAATTACGGCTTATTACGAGTCGTTTTTAACCTAAGTGCGCGAGCTTCTGTTTTTTGTGTTTTTTTGACTGAAAATTAAAGTGAAAGTTGAAATTACCTAAACTAGGGTTTCGGAGGCAGAATTAGGTCAAATTTGTTTCCGTCCGTAGCCACGGACCTAATGTCCGTAACCACGGAACCTAGTTAACCTATGTGAAAATAAAAGTCGAATTAAACAGAAAACAAAAATTTGAAAAGTCAGGGGCCACGGACAGGATGTCCGTGGCCCGGACATGGTTTAGAGAAAACCTAAAATTTGAAAATTTTAAATCCTGCCGCCCGTCCGTGGGTGTCTGTGGCCACGGACAACCCGTCCGTGGTCCCGGACAATAGGTCCGAGATCCCGGACAACCCACGGACGGGGGTTTTTATGGGTTTCCGAAGGTGTTTTCGGCTCAAAATTTATGCACGTGTAGCCTGAAAGATGTACAATATGTTAGTAATTGAAAGATCGCAATTTGAAGTCGAATTATGTACGAAACGTGATAAACAGTAACAAGGCAGAAACAAAGTAATTAGCTACAGAAGCCGAAAAGGGTTGGTTTGAGCCCAAAATTTAAAGAGAGTTAATGAGGTTGTGGGGAGTTAGAAAAGTAGAGTTATAACCTGTTTTACCTTCAGATCGTGGTGTTTCTTCACGTCAGATTCTTCGGAGGCCTCGTTGATGGCGGATCCGGAAGAACTTCGAACCCAACTTCTGACTCCTTGTTGTTCTTGATGTTCTTCACGTTTTGGTGCTGTTTTGGTGAGGGTTTGATTTGATGATGATATGTTATGGGAGTTGAAAAATGTGTTTTAGTGTTGATTTTGGTGTGATTTCGGTGTTTGATTGTGGCTCTGGAGTTCAAAACGTGAAGAAAAGAGATGGCCGCCTTCTTTGAGAGTCTAGGGTTCTTGAGGTTCTCTTTTGATCATGGGATAAGGTTCCTTATATAGGCTTCCTTAAAGATAGAAAAATCCGGTAAAAACCGAGATTTTCCGACGTTTTAGCTCAAGGGCTTCCAAAAGGAATTTGATTATGAACTTTTACATATGGGTAAAGGATGATATTTCTGAATTTTCTAAAGTGGATTCGAATTTTTTGGATATTGGAATATTTTTAAATTCAATTTCTCGTCAGATTCAATTAGAAATTGCTAGAAAATTATTGGAAATTCGAAAAATCAAAATTCCAACGCCATTATGCTACAAATGTCATCCTCTATCATGGGTTAAAATTTAAAGCATTTTGAATTGATTTGACCCTTATT
This sequence comes from Limonium bicolor, assembly GCA_023374045.1. Classification (NCBI taxonomy): domain Eukaryota; kingdom Viridiplantae; phylum Streptophyta; class Magnoliopsida; order Caryophyllales; family Plumbaginaceae; genus Limonium; species Limonium bicolor. The sequence goes on along the minus strand of CM041778.1, from coordinate 257,715,367 downwards.
TAGAGGAGAGAGAAAGCCTATAGAGGGCTTAGGAGCCTTGAAAAATTACGAAAATGCCCCTAGAGATGACTAAGCTGTCCCTAGTACTCTGAAATGTGCCGATCAAACTGGGAACCCCTGCTACTAGCATATTAGTAGAGACTCTCTTCCAGGGGGGTTGAAATTTTGGGTATAACAGATTGCCCCCGTCAACTAGAGTTTGTAATAGAAATGAAAAGGCTAGTTGATGCTTGAGTGATACCCCAAAATTTTGGATCTTAAAAGACCACACGTGCAATTGAAATCCGACAAGTTGTGTCGAGTTATTCTAAGGCGCTGACTACCTATGAGTAAAGTGGAAGGGTGTCGAGCGGTTCTAAGGCATCGACCACCTAAAGGTAATAATGAAGTAATGTCAGACTATTCTAAGGCGCCGACTACCTATAAGGATGATATGATGTCAAGCTATTCTAAGGCCTTGACTATCTATAATGAATGAGATGAGGTCAAGCTATTCTAAGGCGCTGGCTACCTATAATGAATGAAGTGATGTCAAGCTATTCTGAGGCGTTGACTACCTATCAGTGATTGAAAATTGGTGTTGGGTCGACTTCTTCTATTCTGGTGGTTTTGCTGCTCTGGTGAGTTCTGCTGCTCTGGCGAATCTGTATCTTCGGTTGAGAATCTGTATCCCTGAAGAATCTGTACCTTCGGCTGAGAATCTGTATCCCTGAAGAATCTGTACCTTCGGCTGAGAATCTGTATCCCTGAAGAATCTGTACCTTCGGCTGAGAATCTGTATCCCTTAAGAATCTGTACCTTCGGCTGAGAATCTGTATCCCTGAAGAATCTGTACCTTCGGCTGAGAATCTGTATCCCTGAAGAATCTGCATCTTTGAATTGTGACGAGAAGTCTCATACGAATAGATGCAATGGTCATGATGAAAGTTGATTATGAAAGTGCCAAACGTGGCAATGAGGACGTGCATGTCAAAATATGACCAAAGTGTATGTAGGAAATTTGTTCAAAACAAGAAATTACTGAAAGAGGTGCCAAACGTGGCAGTGTTTGAAGAATATTCTATTTAATGAAAAGGAAAGCGAAATTATCATTTCTTGACTATAGACTTCGGACTTGTAATTTATCTCCCATGAAATGAACATGCCACCGGTGGGTATGGTGTATGATGTGAAGGTAAGGGCTTATGTGGGCCTGTGGTGTTTGATGTGCAGGTAAGGGCTTTGTGGGCCTGTGTAGTGGTGGTGTGGAGGTAAGGGCTTATGTGGGCCTGAGGTGTTTGATTGGAGGTAGGGCTTATGTGTGCCTGTGGTGGAATGGCTCTGGGCTCCAATTATGTTGTTATAGCAATTTTTGGAACCAACAATGCCCCCACTATTTTTCCCTTAAGACAATCTGAGCTAGAGTTCATGGCAATCGATCGGAACGATCGATTGCCCCCAGTATTTTATTTTATTAAACGTGCGAACGAGTCTCGTCCTCACAGGGTCAAGGCTTATGTTTTTATGTGGTGCTTCCTAACCTACACTCGGCGTGTTTGGTGCTTGCACTCGTTCCTCACCTACGGTCACAACTTCTAGACCATTGAATTTGATATTTGATGGATTTACGCATTTGATCTGTTACTTTCACGTGATTGGACACACAACTATCAAGCCGGAAGTCTTTAAAGCTTATAACGTGGCCATGGGGTGTGATGAAGGACAACGGGACCATGGAGGGATATTTGAGGTATGTGGAGCTTAAGTGGGTGACCAAAGCTGTAACTTGCGTCTTCTCACGGATTCATCTTCCTTGTCTCGAAGTCGTCTGGCTGCTTCATGTTGACGTTGTTTTCGTGCTTATGGACTTGGACTTTTGAAGTTGTCCTTTACACCATTTCTCTTCTCTTTGTCATTTAGATTTCTTCGAGGCACCACGGTTTGCCTCTATGTTTTGTCCTTTTTTGACTTCGCCTTCGGGTTCTTGTGTCTCCCGGTTTTGAGTTTTGAGAGCTGTTTTGATGTGAGCTCTTTGGATCCTGTGTCACTTTGGGACCATTTGCGGATCACTTCGTCATGCTGATAGCGGCTTTGCTTCTCTGAACTGATGAAAACGTTATCTGAGAGTCAGGCTCCTCTCCTCGCTTCCTTTGGTCACTGGGTCGGTTATTCATCACGGGCTGGCTTGTTCTGTGGAGCTTTGCGACATCGAAAAGGGATATATGAAAGGATCAGCGGGGGTGCCTAGGGTTTGATGTTAGGGTTCACAAGCTTTTGGCTATGTGGTGCTGTCCTAGGCGCTTCGTCATTCCTGATAGTTGTGTATCCGCTCTTTGTGTTACTTTTCGCAGGTCTACGAGGAAAATTACATACTATCTCCTTCGGTCAGAGTTATGATGCCGTTTACCTACCTTTGAATGTGGTCTCGCCGGAGTCGTGTAAAAATGACACGCTCGTTCACTCTTGGTTCTTCCAGCTCAAGTCACCTCATGAATTCTCACTCTGAGACTTGTTCGCATATTTAAACGAAAGGTGAAGATGATTGAACTTAAACTCAGATTGCCCCCAGTATTAATCGGGGTTTATAACAACAATTTGACAAATGTGGACTTGACCGCTTCGCGGGTTGTTTGGATGTTTTGGGGTGAGTAGTGGTGTTTGGTTGGACATGTTCATCTTTTTAGAACAAAAGACAAATCGTTTTGTTCAGTTGCCAAGAAATGACCGTTTCATGAACATTAGTTTTAAGAAATGTTTGCTAATAGCAGAATGATGTTGGTGGAAGGTCAAGGGTGAACGAACACATTTCTTTTATTATCATTTTTGTGATTACAAACTGAAAAGCCTAAAAACTGAAATTTTAAAATCTAAACTTCATCAAAATAGAAATGTGATAAACTTCCCCAAAATTTGAAAAGAGTAAACAAAACACTGCTAGACCTTTGCCTAATCAACAAACTGGAGTCCTTCTCGATAAGGTCTTCGATCTTGTGCTTCAATGCTCTGCTCGTCAGTACTGTGTCCTGTAGTTGATGAAACTGGCAGAAATGATGAGATGCTCCCCGGCTTGGTGATCCCACGACTAGGTGTGAGAGGCTGTAATAAGTCTAGCTCTTGTAGCTTCACACGAGCGCTTGACTGAGAGGCCGGCCAATGTCGGTAAACTGTCTCGGTGTAGAGAACCTCTTGGATCGGGTGAGGCCTTGACGCTCTACTTTGCCAGCACTGGTTTTTGTATGGTGCTCACTTGTACGAAACTTGAGCTGCTTTGGCCGGGTCCTGACTTAAAGGTCTCGATACTCACACCCTGGGCTTTGGTGTGTCCCAACTTCAACTCGCCTTGTGAATCATTTCTTGCTTCCATGACTCTACCTGTCCCATCAGCATGTCGAAATTAGGGAAGTATGTGCAACTCAGCTCGTCGTAGTATTGTCTTTGCATATTGTCCACAATCATTCAAATTTGTTCTGCTCATCCATTTTTGTAGGCATAGCAGCGGCCTTCATCCTCCACCGTTTGATGAAGTCAGACTTGATTCACTGTTTCCCCACCGGGGTACTGGCAAGGTCGGACCTGGTGACTTCAAGATTCTTAGCATACTCGAAATGTGCAGGAAAGCCTCACAAACCTCTTCATAGGTTTGGTGTTCATCCTCTGAGTCAAGTACCAACGTTGAGGTATTTCATCGAGATAACGGGCGAAAACCTTGCCTTCTGCATGTCATTCAACCTGAGGATGGACATTTCCCTATCGAACATCGCCAGATGGACCTGCGGGTCTGAGGAACCCTTGTATAGAGCAAGTGTGGACAGCTTCAACTTTAGAGGAGATTAACCTCGGGGTACGATTCCCATAGAAGAGTAATCGAAACCAGCTGGCTTGCTAGCTTTTTCCATGTGCTCGATCCTTTTCAGGGGCCTTCTTAATTCTGCAATTAGTTGGCGGTGTAGGACAACTTGCCCTACAAATCTTTGTGCATCTTGGGCCTCAACATAGTTAACTTCGATGTAGTCACGCTCGTTCCCAGAGTCAGCAATCTTTCCTGAATGTTTTCGTGATGACCAACCTCAAGGGAATTGATTTTGCTTTTAGCTCTTCGATGATGGTGACATACTTAGCCTCCATGTCCTTAGTGGTGGACCTATGTTTCTGTTCCATGGCCATCAAAGGCAGCCATGTACCTTTGCTCTAAGCTGCAACTGGGCCTCCATGCTGACTGGGTATCCTCCCTCTGCCATACTTGGATTCGGGTTTATCTGTTGGAAAACAAAGTGGATTGAGCTAAAATTCTGAACCATGAAGAAGTTTTAGGTAAAAACTTGTTTGGGCTGCAAGAAAAGCATATGAGCTGGAATGTTTCGAAGATTGTGGGTAGCACTGAGGCCCGAAATGAGTTGGAAGGGAGGCACATGGGCCGGAATGATTCATGAGCTGTGAACTGGTGCCTAGGCTGAAATGTTTGAAGAGCGTTGGTTCTTGAGCTGAATGTTCTGAGAATTAAGCGCTTGGGCCAGAATGTGTTTGGGGCTAGAAGTAAAAGCGCATGGGCCGAAGTGATTTCTAAACCATGTTCTGGATGTGAATTGGAATTTGGGCCGAGGTGATTATGATTGGGCCTGAGATGATACCCATCTAGGATTGTGGGTCAAAACCCGAGTGAAAAGTCTTCCTGTACTAGAATGGGCCTCGAAAAGGAAAGCCTGATGGATTTTTATGGATCGCTTTAGGTGGATTTGTTTTTCCATGGGCCTAGGACTAATTGATAATTCAAATTGGGCCGGAAGAGAGAAATCACCTAAGTCTAAACTTTGGGCCGAAGCCCGAATGTTTCACATATCAAACCAAACCGGGCCTCTGGGCAGCAAATAATAAAGCCGTAAATTCGGGTTGGGCTGAGTTGATTAGGAAAAGTTCCTATCAATTCCTAGGCTGGGTAGTGGACTGATCAACACAGAAGACAAGGCCCATACAAATTCTACATGTCCTCCACTTGACACTTATCCAATTCGGGTATGGATCGATTCAGAGAGGTGCTTGGGGGCGTGGGCCCAGGTCGCCACAAAGGAATAGGGCTTGCACGCTATTCTCTTTGGGCTTCCCCACTTTTTTTCACATCACCTGAAGGTGTGCGTCTACGGTCGGGTCTTGACTGACCAAACAATGGGCTAGGTAAGGGCACTGCCAGGAAAAACGCTTGGGGCTAAAGCCCAGGTATAAGGGGATGTGGTTAGACGACTCCTCCTCTTTTCCCCCTTATTCACATCACCTAAAGGTGTGAGTCCCTGACAGGGGACCCTCAAACGGGTCCCGGGGGTGAAATCGGTTTGCATGGACCCTCGCTCTCATATGATGCAAAGTACATAACTTTAAATTGCGCACAAAAGTAAACAAATAGAGTATAAAAGCCATAAATAAACATTTTCGAGTTAAAGCCCTCTTTCTTAAAATTAAACAAGTTTAAATTAAGAATTTTGTCCCCAGCAGAGTCCCGCCAGTCTGTGAGCCTCGATTTAAACCCTACCCTAAGTTGATTAAGGCTGATTAGGATCTATTCGGGTTTTAGGTCCACTTATTACCTAAGATTAATAACTATGTCATATGACAAAAATTATTAAAACCTAAGCTAGCTCACTGGAACCTATTATGAGTCGCCACCTAATTTTAACCTAGAGTAAATTAAGAAAGGTAGAGTTCGGGTTCAGGGGCTTGGTATTCGACTTATTTAGGGTTCAATTACTTTCATTACCCCTATAAGTTGTTTTTCCTCTACTTAGTTTAATTACGGCTTATATGAGTCGTTTTACCTAAGTGCGCGAGCTTCTGTTTTTGTGTTTTTTACATTTTTTGACTGAAAATAAAGTGAAAAGTTTGAAATTACCTAAACTAGGGTTTCGGAGGCAGAATAGGGTCAAATTTGTTTTCCGTCCGTTGCCACGGACCTAATGTCCGTAACCACGGACCTAGTTAACCTATGTGAAAATAAAAGTGAATTAAAACAGAAAACAAAAATTTTGAAAAGTCCGGGGCCACGGACATGGTTTAGAGAAATCTAATTTGAAATGAAAATTTTAAAATCCCGCCGCCGTTCGTGGGTCTCCGTGGCCACGGACAACCCGTCCGTGGTCCCGGACAATAGGTCCGAGATCCCGACAACCCACGACGGGTTTTTATGGTGGTTCCGAAGGTGTTTTCGGCTCAAAATTTATGCACGTGTAGCCTGAAGATGTACAATATGTTAGTAATTGAAAGATCGCATTTGAAGTCGAATTATGTACGAAACGTGATAAACAAGTAACAAGGCAGAAACAAAAGTAATAGCGATACAGAAGCCGAAAAGGGTGGTTGAGCCCAAATTTTAACATAGAGTTAATGAGGTCGTGGGGAGTTAGAAAAGTAGAGTTATAACCTGTTTTACCTTTAGATTCGTGGTGTTTCTTCACGTCGGAATTGTTCGGAGGCCTCGTGATGGCGGATCCGGAAGAACTTCGAACCTAGCTTCTGACTCCTTGTTGTTCTTATGTTCTTCACGTTTGGTGCTGTTTTGGTGATGGTTTGTGAAATACCCCTAAATATTAACGTATGAAATCATAACACGTCTTATAATATGGACATAAAATAACGTACGAACAAATAATATAGTATATATATATATATATATATATATATATATATATATATATATATATATGTACGAACACGAAAGAACATATGCGTACGTTACGTTACGAAATTAGGACGTCGTGAATAAGTAGCGATGTTCGTCACGTAACTTCATAACAAAATAATAATAATAGTAATAAACAACACAAAATAATACATAGTCACCATAATTAAGTAAACATATATAACTTATTCAAATAAAAGGAAAGGAAAAAGGGAGCAAAGTCGCTCCGTTGAGGCTCGAACCCGAACCTCCCGTACTTGTTCCGAGTGCTTAACCGGGGGAGCTGCGCTCAATTCAGCAACTAATTCACACAAACTGAAACTAATACCAATAAATGAAGTAAGTACAAGAAAAAAAAAAAATAACCAACTCGCCATCTCCTTCTTCCTCGTTTCAACACCCCATCAGATAACAACAAAAGAAACTGAAACCAAGCTTGAACGACAGAACCGTTAGTTTATTCAATTGCCCATGATCTCCTTGTAACTTGGAACCACTCAGCCCTAACTCCTCCCTAAACATCTCGCCTCTCTCAGGGGAATTAAAAGAAAATTGTTACAACAGAGACCAATGACTACTACCGGGTTCTGAGTTGGAGGCAGACCATGAAATCGCGCCTGGGATTAAAATGGACAAAACGACGATTCTTACCCACGTCAGGCAACCTGAACCCACCATCCTTTATCCCCATCTGTCCAACCTCTGTGGTATCGAGAATCCAGGAGACAACACCCAGTGCACCATGCCTCTTTGCTCCATCGGTAACCTGCAACACAACCCGGAGTTAGCTAGTTTTCAAAGAAAAAAAAACTGACCAAACCATCAACATCCACCTCCTGTCTGTCCCTGTGTGAAATTCTAAGATACCTCTTAGTTCAGTAAAAGATTAAAGCAGACCACTGTTGCACATTTCCAGGCATCAGAGTTGTGTTTCACAAAACTCTCAACGCCACTGTCATATGGACTGAGGTTCACCAACTCCATCAAACAGCCATATACAGAACACCTTTCATCCCTCTTGCACACCAGTTCTGCATGAGCAGAAACTCGGTTGACTCCTCCGGTCTCTTCCACATGTAGGTAAGTACTACGAATGATGCTATTTCCTTCCTTCTTCCACTCCCACCTTTCCTGATCTCTTTTTTTCCTGATCCAAGTGACTGCGACTTCTTTCAAACCAAAGAGAAGTATTGAATTGAGACTAGCACCCTGGTTCAAACAATTGCTTCAGGTGAACATTAGCTTCTGTTTGTCTTATATCCTCTGTTGTGAGTGACAGTGTAAACCCTTTTAACATCCATCTTTTCTTTCTGTTTCCGGTTATGCAAACAACACTCTAGCCCTCCAAGCTTTACTGAGACTAAACTGGAGAGTAGCTGCTAAACCCTCACCAGTGTATAACCAAAAGGTAAGATTTGTAAGAAAATTCCTGTTTTAGTTTTCCACCTTCTCTTCTTCTGTTTCAATTTCGGTAATGTCGAGAGTGACACCTGAGGAGGATTTCTTCCAGTTGAGACTGAGTGCTAAGAGGCTGGGAGTCGCATGTATCAAGGAGATTCACGAGAGAAACAGCCAGGATAAAAGAGGTGGAGTTTTTCTAAATAAAACTCATAAGCAGAAACGAAACTAACGATAAACTCGGCAGTAGACACTTGAGTTATGTGTTTTGTTTTCTTTCTGTATACTAACTGTCTAGGGTAGCAAAGGGTGGTGTTAGTATGTTAAGTAGATTTAACTCAAGATAATCCTGCTAAGCAAAACGAGAAATAAAAGAAACTAAGAATCAAGTTAGAAGAACAGAAGAGAGCCTCAGTTTTCGGTTTTTCAGTAAAGATGGTTTCTCTGTAGTCTTACTTAGGGTCTGGGTTGTCTTAGAACTAGGTCTGTAATAAGACACACGAGTAGTTCCTAAAGCAGTGAGGAAGACCCAAAGAACAGATTATGTAACCAGGGCAAAATAACAGAAGAAGAAAGAAGATATCAGTTTTGCATTCCAACTTACAGATGCTACTGAGGACCTGGGTCTGTATACTTCTGTTACAGAAAACTTAGCAGGGTGTATTTAGCAGTTATTGAGTCTAAGCATCCTACCCTTTAAGTAAATATTTAAGCACCGTGGGAAAAATAGAAAAGACAAGTAACAGAAAGGAAGTGTAACAGAACAATGGTTCTGTTGCATTCAGTTCAATGTTATGTTTGCAGTTTTCAAGTTTTTGTCTAGTAGTAGTCCATGCCACTTTAAGGTCCATTCTGATAGTTAAACTGCAGTGAGGTCCTACCTAAACAGCTAAATAAGTGGAGAAGCTAGAGATCAAATTAAACAGGATAGCAGAAACTGATAACAAAGAGAAGCATCAATTTCAGTTCTAAAAATTTGCACTTCCTACATGTTAATCTCTCAGGGTGAAGTTCTGTTGTTGTAGTGAGTTAAAACTGCGTCAAACATATAGGTGTGTAGCCAAGCTAGTGGTGAGGAAGAAACGTGGGAAATTGGGTACCAAATTAAAATAACAGAAGAGAAAGAAACAAAGAAACAAAAACAACAGATAACAACTTTAAGAATACAAAACTGATACACCAATAAACCCTCCTGTTCCTTTTGCAGTTTCAGTGCTAATTACCTTCTCTTGGTAGTCTTGTCTGTTCTTGAGTATTAAAGACTTGTTAACACTAACTAAGTACAGATACTTAGAAGTAACAAGAAACAGATTCGAAACAAAAAACAGAAAAAAAAACAAAGAGAAACATCAGTCTTTCAGTTTTGATTGTAGATTTTATTTTTCTGTTTCAGTTCAGTTGTGTTGAGTCCTGTACAAGGGTGTCCCCGAGAAATGTCCATGTGATTAGGATTAGTCTTGAGTCAAGGGAGGATCTGTTAACACATAAACCAAGTTATAGTTAAGCTGGGAAAAATATGGAAAGACATATCAGTTTCTGTTTCTGTTTACTTTTTTGTTTGGTTTCTTGTGGTACTCTGTTTCTGTAACTGATTACTGGAATATGAGGAGGGTTTATAGTGTTTTGGGTATGAGTTAGAAATGTTATTAGAGGGGCGAATTAAGTTGACAGGATCACGTGAGAGCTGGGGACCAAACAACTGATGAAAAACAGAAAGGAAGGGAATAAAGAAAATCTAGCAGAAAATCCAGCACTTCAGTTTTTGATGTCTTGGTTCTGAGAAAATCACTTCTGTTTCTGTATAAAGATTAGGTGAAGGTTATTGGTGACAGTTTCGAGGTTTAAAACAGAAGGGAAACACTTTAACTAATTAAAGGGTACATAGGGGAGAGAATTGAAGGAAAGAAATAACACTTACACAGAAAAGAATTCAAGGAGAGGACATTGGTCTCATGGGTTTTCATTTTAGTGTTCGATTCCTGTTTTTGTCGGTTCTCTGCCAAATGAACTTTCAAGCTGTTATCGGTGTATTCTGGATTAACTTTGAGTTTACTACCTGATAAACACCACCACAAACCTAAGTGATATAAGTTAGGGAAGCAAAAAATAAACCCGTTTGAGACTTAGACATGAAGTTAAATGTAACAGATAGGTGTTTTAGTTTCTGGTAGCATGGTTCTGATAAACTGTGTTATAAGGTGTATAAGGGTGAATTCTAACTAATAATGAATTCAAATAATAGCTAAATGAACATAATAGGATGACCAAAGCATGTGGGGGAAGTTTTGTACATCAAGTTACTACATTAAAAACGAAGTTAGTTAAGGTATTAAAAAGGGTCGCGGGGCAGATTTTGAAAACTTTTGTATTTCGGTATTAATGGGTTCTAAGGGATTTCTAGATCTATATACAGAATTATACAAGGGTTAAAATATCCCTCACCTATTTCGAAGGAGGGGATATCACAGTATACATGATATACATGTTATATAAAATTGTTACATAACTAGCGCTTTAAAACACTTTTAACATTACCTAAGGAACAAATGTAACACCCCATCCAACATTACATACTTACATAAACTGCAGCGGAATTACAAACTCATCACATTACTTAACTCCCTGGTGTTACACGCCGTTAGCCACCCACGTGGCTAACAAGGCTAATCCATATACATTGTACCGGTCTGATGGGCTAAATTCCCGAGCGACTATACATGTATTCCTTTACATTAACAACAACAACAACAACATACACCTTATCAACTATACCGAGTATTATAAACTGATGCCGACAACAAATCGGTCTTACTACACCTACTGTATATATACACTTAAAGTTTACCCATGTACAATGACTACCCGTCCTACTCTCGAACGGCTTCCAGCACTTCGTACCTGAAATAGGAAAAGAAGAGAAAGGGGTGGCCCCAAGGGGCTCAGCACCTTTGCTGGTATGGTAATCCCGCAGCCCACATGCTACCGGGCCACGCACAACTAATTGTCGTCTTAGCATGCAGTTGATTATATTTAAATCATGCATGTGACAATAAACACACAACACTTAACATTTCGCCTCAATGGGCTCAACAATCGGATAATACATCCTACTTAACAAGTCACCATGGTATTCATCATCCCTAGAGTGTTTCTCCTCCAACTGGAGCTACTTCCTTAATAGACGACACATACCCTTAAATCGGGTTATCCTTAAACGCCTCTTATCACAAACTGGGAATCATATCATGATCCACACACTCCACATTATACAACACACTCCACATTATACAACCTACAACACACTACATACAACACTTAACAACACTTTGCACGTTCTACGTACACAACATAATACCGCAATGAATACTGCATCACAACAAAACACATAACACAACGGGAATGGTTCGCTTAGGAACCGACCCAAACATTGTTTAAACACTGGTGAGCCTAGAGAATGTTGCCAGTCTCATGATAAGCTCGTTATACAATAACACCAACACTCATTACCGTCCTAATAGTTGGACGAGTAACTTAAGTTAAGGCGGTTCGGGTTTGGAGGCCCTAACACACCACACAAACACATGTTCCCCCTAAACCGATCATAAGTCAGAATAGTAAGCTTTGGAGTAAGCTAATGGGAGATCATAACCCGTGAGGGAAACAACCATAACAAAGAGAAGGGTAAGGCTAGGAAGGATACCTCTCCCAAACAACGCGCGACCGGCCAAACCGGATTCCTCACTACTGTTAGTACATACTTACTTTAGACAATACTTAGAACCCCACTATGGAGCCTGTCACATAACAACTCAAACAGTATTACACTGGTTTAAACATACAAGGGAGATCCCTACATTCACATACACATATCACACAATTAACACACGCATAGCCGTGGTTAGTACGTCCCATGGTACGGGTCGTTTACTCCGAATACCGAACTCTCATGTGATCCTAGACTCAGTTAACTAAGGTTAACACTGCCGAGGTTAAATGGTATCGGAGTTGAACACGCCACATATATGAATTACTGTAAACTCATTACATGTTTTATCTTACAACGTGGCAAACATACAGAAAAAACACATTGGCATACAAGCCGGTGTAATCCGGTAGGACGCAGGTTGCAAGAAAACCATACCTGTCACCGGAGTCCACTTATCCTGTCCATTTATGTTCCTCGAGCAATTCTCGAACAACTGTTAACATCACACGTGTGTTTTCATTAACATCGGGGTTTGCTTGATCATTTAATGTCAATGCTTAATTTTTCCCCGTTAACTTAGTTACATAACTTAACATTTTTAACTTGTTTTACTCTCACATTTTAATACAACTTTTACCCACTTAGGTGTCATTAAAACTCCCCTAACATGTCCTTAACATCCTTATAACATCATTACCTACCAATCCCCATCATCACATATCATTTCATAACCTTAAACATGTTTTGGTCCGACCGACCCACCGACCGACCCACAACTGGGTCGGTCCATTACAGACCCCTTTTACTTCCTTATAAACATGCCCGTCCGACCCACGTCCGACCACCACCATTCTGGGTCGTCCTGTGCGAATTTTTCATTTCCTTTCTTTGAAACCGACCGACGACCGACCCATGTCCGACCCACCCTTTTGGGTCGGACCATTACCGAACACATTCTAACATTTTACAGAGGCTCGACCGACCCACAAACTGGGTCGGCCCCTGGGTCGGTCGCCTTCTAAACTTACCCAAACTTTGCCAAATCTTCACCAAACTTTCCTAAGGCCTCTTAATGTGTTCTAACATCATTTGGCACTTCAAACACCCTTAAGATATTCTTAAACACTCACAAAAACTATTTTTCCTAATTCCTTAAACTTTACTTATATCTCCACAAAATTCCTAACACTTACAATGTTTTCTCCTTATGATTCTAGGTGGCATTTCACCTATAATGACCACAATACCAAGGTGTTTCCTCTACACCTTATCATCATCTCTCAACTTCTTTTCTTACTAACTAAATCTCCTTTTTCACATCATACCTAAACATCACTTATTTCCTTGAACACCAACATTACCTAAACTTAAACACTCCTCCAAGACTTAAATACATCTTAAAAACACATTGAATTCTAGAACTTCCAAGAAACACCTAAATCCTTGCATCACTCTAAATCACCTTAACACATGTTTTTCTCAAGTAAACATCATTCACCTTTAACACTTCCTAGTTCACCAAACTCACTTAAAACACTTAGAACTTCTTACACATTTTCCCAAATTTGGCCATAGCTTCTTGTATATACTCACATCCAACACTTAGGTTTTTACCTATTTCATTCAAAACACCTAAAATCCATCAAACACATTTTTATACACAAACTTCACACATTAAGCACTACATCACAATATAGTGCATAACTTAAATTGCTTGGCACTTAGGCCCTTAAATAACATGGCTCTTAGGCCCTTAAATTGCATAACCTTAAACACTGAATTTCCCACATAAATAATGCCTTTGACCTGCAAATACATACACAAAAACATATGTTCTTTTACTAGTCTCCTTGAGAACATTTGCTAGGTCACTCACCATTGGCTCCTTAGGTATTTTATCAAGCAAATCAAGCTCATTTTCCTAAGGCATTTAAACTACATTGAGATAGTTTGTTTACCTCTTTTCCTCACAAATTTCTTCCTTTTCCTTGTAAAACCGGTGGGGTACTTGATTCCTTGTCAAGTTCTAAACATTATACAAACAACATAATGAGTATTCAAGCTTTAAGCTTCATCTCATTGTAAACCCTAGTTACACATATGTTTTAACACATTAAGGTAATTGTTTTACCTTGGAATTGGAAGAGAACTTGAATAAGTATCAAGAGAGGACTCCTCCTAGCCCTTGGAAGATTCAAATGAAGCTAAAACAAGCAGGATAAATACACCATTGTGAGGTGAATTTTCGGACAACATGTAAAACATGAGGAGGAAACATGGATTTTCTTTGAGTTTCCTTACCTTGAAGCAAAGGAGAACAAGAATATGTGAAAAGATGAGCTCAAGCTCCTCCCATGGTGGTTTCTTGGCACCGAAATGGAGGTTTTGAAGATTTGAAGAGACAAGATTGTAGAGCTTGGCTTAACTAAGAGAATGGTGGTGTTTGTTTTTGATTGGGAAAGAGAGCAAGATTTGACAAGAGTTCAAAGCTTGGTTTCAATGGTGTGGTGGTGTGTAGCCAAACCGAGAGAGAGCAGAAGAGGAGAGAGAGAACGTGTGAATGGAAGGAAGGAAATGAGAGAAGAGAAGAAAAGAGAATGAAGATAGTTATTTAGTTTAAATATTTATGTTTAGTTTAAAAGAATGTACACTATGGTCACTATTACTAACAAGTTAACAACTGGTGACTCCTCATACAAAACCGGCCACCATTATGCCTAGGAGGGTGTTTGGTCTTTGTTGACCAATTAATTACTTATAACATTATATGTTACAAACTAGCTTGTAAAAATTACTATTCAAAATACAAGGCACATAGAAGTGAAATTTTTGATTTCCCACTAATATGGCCACCCAAATGTGATACTATATAGTACACATGTTAATTAAAGAGTAATGATGGACATTTAGCCATTCAAAACTCATTTACAAGACAATTTTTCAAAAACGTGCTTTAAGACTCCTTAAAGCACATTTGTGTTTTAACTTGTTTTCAAGCTTGGTTTTCTTTAGTAATTGATTTAATATGTTCATTAACATATAAATAAGGTATAGGTATGACCATTAGGTCTTATACACATTATCCCAAGCTTAGAGCACATTTTTGCTCATATTGACTTTAAGGTATTACCTTGTTTTGTTTTTTGGTTTCATTGTCTACCAAAGTTTCCTAAGGACTTATTTAGCCTTATTAAATCATAATTAAATGTTATCAAGTCTTGGTAGGCTCTTTGGGTCCTAACCAAGTTCACTCATAGCTTAGAGCATGTTTTTGCTCAAACTGTGTCTTAATGCTTTATTGCATTTATTATGGTTTAAATGTTCACTGATGTTACTAAGGCACTTTTAGCCTTTACATACCATAATTTGATATTTAAACCACATATCAAGGTTTGGGGTATTTCAATCTACCCCCCTTAAAAGAACTTCGTCCTCGAAGTTCACACTTTTCACATATCATTAGATTAGAACACAGTAATCACTGGAAATAAACTTCCTTCGAAATAAACTCCTAACCAAACACACTTACATCACAACCTCGACTTGATGGTCCGGGCAACACATTCACATCCACACATAACATAACATATCCATGATAACCTCGGACTCTATGGTCCGGGTATCTTAACAAAACACTTACACATACATAACAACCCCTTTGACTCACTGGTCTTGGGTAACATAACAACATTTGGACACATAGGTCCTGGTAACATATCAGTCTTTAGACAAGGTCTATGTAACACCACACATTTAGACTCATAGGCCTTGATAGTATACACTTTAGGAAATCCAAGTCAAAACAACATTCATTACACATACCACAACAACATGTCAGAGCATGTATAGCAATCAAAAATATCCTTGATATACACTGTGATCCCGCAGAACACGGTCGCGATGGACACCTTCCGTCCCCGTGCCTTTAGGAGATTAAAACAATCACAAAGTTTAAAATTTCTTGAGGTTAAGTAAAAGAAGACTTTAATTATGTAAAGTATCCATCAACGTTTTATAAATACCAATTTAAAATCCTTTTGAAAAACACAACAACTCCAAATCCAAACTTAAGCTCTTGGCTTCTTTTATTAGCGTGGTTATTCGTGACCACTTATAGGGAGTTTCAAGAGTCATCCAACCCTGATGTGATCAGCATCAGTGTTGAACTATCCTTCACCCCAATTTGTGTTCGGCTTCCCTTGATCGCATGCAAATCAAGTTCCACCTCCCACTTCATTTTCAAACACATCAAGTAAGTCACTCATTTCCAATTTTCTATCTTTGAATCATTCTAGTCATGATCACAACATCTCCAAAGGATAGAACTTCGTCTATCAGTTATTCCCATACACTAATCTGTTGCCTATGGAATCTTATTCTCATTAGGTTTTATATTGGTCTCATACCCTTTTATGAATCATATATAGTATTATACACATATATTTTATCAAAATACAACACACTGATTTTACATTTATACACTGTCGGGCTTTTTTCCCCCGGGAGTTTCTCTACTCCCCACACTTGTACTATCACACACAACTGTTAACAAACACACACACTTATCACAATGGTTTCGCATCATCTGTGCGCAATTACCACAATTAATCCATGAATGAATGTGTATGTTTACGTAACACACACACCAATCATCAAAACAAACAATAATTTTGTGCTATGCACAATATGAGTCACATACACTACGTACACTTGTACGGTAATATACACCAAGTGGTTTTGCGCTCTACCCCCCTTAAAAGGGATTACGCCCACGTAATCAATCACTAAACATTAGCTAAAATGTTTTGCCGTCGTGAAGTATCTTAACTTCCACGCGGTCTATTACACAATGGATTCTGATTAGAGGATCTTAACCATATTGGCGGTTTAGTCCCTAAACCAAGAATTCGCATTGGAGTTATAACTCATAACCGGTTTCGGTCCTGGCCTGTGACGGCTTTTAGGGTTTAATAAATAGCCATTCCACTCATATTCGTATTCACGTTTTACATTTGAATCACCGGTTCACTAGTTCTGCTGCGAAACTCTAATAATGTAGAGCTTAATGCTCCCTTTTGTTATTCTTACTGTATTGTACAATCCCCAATTGTCACCTTCATCTTGGTAACAATGGTTTCTCACCGACGCACGGTATCTTTTACCATGAGCGGATTCGTGAGTTTCACAATTTTCAATCCACTTCCATGATATTTACTGTGTATACAGCTATTTATTTCACACTGATTGACTTGCTTCTACCGACTTACTGTCGGTTGAGATTGAGCTACTAACTAGTGTGTAGTGCTCTCTCAGCTATTCCAACATTTGGGGTATATTCCATACCGATATTTGGCGGTAGTGCTACGTAGTCACTTACTGTTAACCATGTCTCCACATTTGGTTTTATACCAGTACTCCTTTATTGGTGCGGCCTTGCATTTCCTATGCATCGGCCTTTATAACATTATGTGTCCACAATCAACATGTTTCCAATTCTAGCTATCTCATTCGATCATTACTGCGCAAGTGCAATACCAAAACACTCAGTCATACAGAGTGCAGAGGCGTAAACTCTTGACAGTAAATCCCTTATGCGATTCGCCATGGAATTCACACTGAGTTCCTCATCATAAATACCTACCACTGGCTTATTGCCCAGTCTGTTTAATATCACTATCTTGCATCCTCCACTGAGTTTAGCTCTTAACTGGTTTATCTGTTACATTATCGTTTGACAACATTTATACAACGGTCGCTTGTTGCGCACCGTACCTTACTCCTTGTATAACATCAGCTTACATATATTTACTGTCCATTAGCTTCCACACATAAATTACATTATTCATATTATGGTTCATCCCTCATTTGGATGACCACTGAATGCTCCTTGAGCATCGATCATTCGAGTCTAAGCCGGCATTATTCAGCCGGTGTTTCACTTTATACACACATAAACTAAGATAATTTCTCTTTCAATAACAACATGGTCATCCTTAACATATTTCCTGAACTCGATTCACATAACTACCGCTCCTGCGGTGTCACAACATGGTTATCCCCACTCTTAATGCAGTGGTTCGTTTACCACTCTATTCACTTATACAACATAAACTTCTACCATCATCGAATTTATATAACATATCTTGCTTATGGCTTATAAGCCTTATTTGCCTTGAGCTGGGCTCATTGTAGGCTGTCCACACACATGTACTCCTCTGTACTACATTACATGGTTTGAATATTACATTGGGCTCCATGACAAGGTCGTGCATTCCGTTTCCTTTCATGGGATGCCCCTTAGGATTGTCAGTCCGTCTCCTGACAACTTATGTCTAAACTGGTTGTTTAGTTTCAACCTCGTGCTTCTGTCATGCATTTCATTCAACAATTGTTGATGTGAACACCCTTCAAGGATTGCTCCTGGGTGTTGTTAAGTTATGCCTTTACATTTGGCTCACACTTATTGGTACATTCCGTTAGCTACGCCTTTCGCGTTCTTACTGGTTATTATCTTCTTCTGTGAAGATTAACATTTCCTGGTAGTGTAGGTACTTATTCTGGGAATTATCCGTTCTTGCACATTAATGTGTCCACATTAGGCATTTGCTTGTCATGTACAGGCTGGGTCACCGTTCCAGCTAACATGTTTTATCCCTAAGGATCCTTAAGACATATGTGATGTCTTAACATAACAGTTTGTGCCCTTCGCACTTGCTAATTCTTAAACATTTCCTTGAGAGGAATTCACTAATCCTTTTAGTCTCGTTACTTAACTGAGTTCCTTAGCTTAAAACTATTCCTTGTAATCCTTAGCTCTCGCTTGATTTATACTGCTGACCGTAGACGGAGTCGACTACTTCCCGTGTTTCGGACTCTACTCGTATACATATATGGGGTATCATACTGATACATTACTACTTACCCAGCTAACCCATAAGTAGGTCTGTCAGGCCCACATGCTCCTATCGGAGTGCGGTCGTCCCACAACACAGTGGTACACTTGTAGTGTCCGTCACACGCCTAGGTGAAGTATTCTGTTGTCAACTCCCTTATATTGTCCCGTGACAATATTCATTCCTTACTTCCCGAACTTAATCGAGGGAAGTTTATCCATTGTTGTATCCTTGTCAACTGTCCTTGGTTTACTGGTTTGGTTTAAAAGAAGGCTGGAAAGAAGTGTTGGTTTGAAAGAAAATCTGGTTTGAAAAGAAAAGGGTTTGAATAAATCGGGGTTGAAAGAAAATTTCATGGTTTCACAACATCTTCTTACCTTAGTCAAGTCTAGCTTCTTGCTGACTGGTGTACTTCCAATTACAAAGGCTCAGACTGTTTAAGCCCTTCCATGGTTATAATGTTCACACTGTAAACTTCGTGGGTACTTTACTAATACTCGTAGTGGTTATAAAATTTCCCGACAGCCCTGTTATAGCAGCACCTGCTATGGCAAGTGCGCCATGCTAACTGGCTATCGTTTAACATACCCGGTGTGGTATTGTTTTTACCCCCCACTGTCATCAGTGGGCCTTGTTGGCCCTCATGATCTTACTGTCTTGATAATAACTGTCTAGGTGACTTCTCTCACGTATTCACATAATAATCATAACTAGGGTATTCCCATTCTGGGAGACCCCCTTTTTTTTGTGTCGTATTCTCCTTATAGCCCGTTCCACGCACTTGTCGTGGTTACTGAGACTTGTCTCTTGTTGGGCACTGCGTTGTAGTTCCTTTGTCGGTTGGTTATACCGTTGGTGTTTTATTTATCAACTGTGGTTCCGTAGACACTTGTCTCGGGTGTTATAATCCATTTCTTGCCTGTGCACGGTAGGTGCGTTGCAAGTTGGTTATTCTCGACTGCTTAGCATGTCGACCCAGGTTGCTGGAAATTCTATCTTCTATGCACAAGATTCTTCACTCTTCGCTATGAAATGTGGTTAACACTGTTTAAATGGGGACCATCCCCGGGATTCCCAGTTTTCGGGATCAACCGTATTACAGGTTCCCCGTACCCTAAAGGTATTTTAATAACAGCCAGATCGGGTATTCCCGAGTATGAGAGTGGACTTCCATCTCTCTGGCGTTCTTTCCCAAGTTATAACAGGGATTGTGGAGGGTGGGATGGATATAGTAGGTTTCCAGTATTCACTGGTAGTTCCTTACTAGCGTATCTCTCACGCTATCACTCAAAACCCTTACCCCAAATACTAAATCCTAACTCGGTACTTCCTAAGCTCGGTAACTCAGTCATCAGAGCATATACTTCGCTCTGATACCACTTTTTGTAAACACCCCATCCAACATTTCATACTTACAAATAAACTGCAGCGGAATTACAAACCTCATCACATTACTTAACTCCCTGGTGTTACACGCCGTTAGCCACCCACGTGGCTAACAAGGCTAATCCATATACATTGTACCGGTCTGATGGGCTAAATTCCCGAGCGACTATACATTGTATTCCTTTACATTAACAACAACAACAAAAACACACACCTTATCAACTATACCGAGTATTATAAACTGATGCCGACAACAATATCGGTCTTACTACTCCTACTGTATATATTTACACTTAAAGGTTTACCCATGTACAATGACTACCCGTCCTACTCTCGAACGGCTTCCAGCACTTCGTACCTGAAAAGGAAAAGAAGAGAAGGGGTGGCCCCAAGGGGCTCAGCACCTTTGCTGGTATGGTAATCCCGCAGCCCACATGCTACCGGGCCACGCACAACTAATTGTCGTCTTAGCATGCAGTTGATTATATTTAAATCATGCATGTGACAATAAACACACAACACTTAACATTTCGCCTCAATGGGCTCAACAATCGGATAATACATCCTTCTTAACAAGTCACCCATGGTAATCATCATCCCTAGAGTGTTTCTCCTCCAACGGAGCTACTTCCTTAATAGACGACACATACCCTTAAATCGGGTTATCCTTAAACGCCTCTTATCATAACAAACTGGGAGTCATCCCATGATCCACACACTCCACATTACACAACACACTCCACATTATACAACCTACAACATACACTACATACAACACTTAACAACACTTTGCACGTTCTACGTACACAACATAATGCCGCAATGAATACTGTATCACAACAAAACACATAACACAACGGGAATGGTTCGCTTAGGAACCGACCCAACATGTTTTTACACACTGGTGAGCCTAGAGAATGTTGCCAGTCTCATGATAAGCTCGTTATACAATAACACCAACACTCATTACCGTCCTAATAGTTGGACGAGTAACTTAGTTAAGGCGGTTCGGGTTTGGAGGCCCGAACACACCACCACACAAACACATGTTCCCCCTAAACCGATCATAAGTCAGAATAGCCAAGCTTTGGAGTAAGCTAATGGGAGATCATAACCCGTGAGGGAAACAACCATAACAAAGAGAAGGGTAAGGCTAGGAAGGATACCCTCTCCCAAACAACGCGCGACCGGCCAAACCGGATTCCTCACTACTGTTAGTACATACTTACTTTAGACAATACTTAGAACCCCACTATGGAGCCTGTCACATACAACTCAAACAGTATTACAACTGGGTTAAACATACAAGGGAGATCCCTACATTCACATACACATATCACACAATTAACGCACGCATAGCCGTGGTTAGTACGTCCCATGGTACGGGTCGTTTACTCCGAATACCGAACTCTCATGTGATCCTAGACTCAGTTAACTAAGGTTAACACTGCCGAGGTTAAATGGTATCGGAGTTGAACACGCCACATATATGAATTACTGTAAACTCATTACATGTTTTATCTACAACGTGGCAAACATACAGAAAAACACATTGGCATACAAGCCGGTGTAATCCGGTAGGACGCAGGTTGCAAGAAAACCATACCTGTCACGGAGTCCACTTATCCTGTCCATTTATGTTCCTCGCGCAATTCTCGAACAACTGTTAACATCACACGTGTTTTTCTTAACATCGGGGTTTGCTTGATCATTTAATGTCAATGCTTAATTTTTCCCCGTTAACTTAGTTACATAACTTAACATTTTTAACTTGTTTTACTCTCACATTTTAATACAACCTTTAACCCACTTGGTGTCATTAAAACTCCCCTAACATGTCCTTAACATCCTTAAGACATCATTACCTACCAATCCCCTTTATCACATAAACATTTCATAACCTTAAACCATGTTTTTGGTCCGACCGACCCACCGACCGACCCACATCTGGGTCGGTCCATTACAGACCCCTTTTACTTCCTTATAACATGAGCCCGTCCGACCAACGTCCGACCCACCATTCTGGGTCGGTCCATGTGTCGAACATTTTCCTTCCTTTGAAACTTGACCGACCGACCCGTCCGACCCACCCTTTTGGGTCGGACCATTACCGAACACTTTCTAACATTTTACAGAGGCTCGACCGACCCACAAACTGGGTCGGCCCCTGGTCGGTCGCCTTCTAAACTTACCCAAACTTTGCCAAATCTCACCAAACTTTTCCTAAGGCCTCTTAATGTGTTATAACATCATTTGGCACTTCAAACACACCCTTAAGATATTCTTTAAAACACTCACAAAAACTATTTCCTAATTCCTTAAACCTTACTTATATCTCCACAAAATTCCTACACTTACAATGTTTTCTCCTTATGATTCTAGGTGGCATTTCACCTATAATGACCACAATATCAAGGTGTTTCCCCTACACCTTATCATCATCTCTCAAAACTTCTTTCTTACTAACTAAATCTCCTTTTTTCACATCATACCTAAACATACTTATTCCTTGAACACACAACATTACCTAAACCTTAACAACTCCTCCAAGACTTAAATACATCTTAAGAACACTCATAGATTTCTAGAACTTCCAAATAATGCCTAAATCCTTGCATCACTCTTAATCACCTTAACACATGCTTTATTCACGAGTAAACATCTATTCACCTTTTAACACCTCCTAGATCACCAAAATTCACTTAAAACACTTAGAACTTCTTACACATTTTCCCAAATTTGGCCATAGCTCCTCTTGTATATACTCACATCTTAAACACTTAGGTTTTTTTACCTTATTTCATTCAAAAACACCTAAAATCCATCAAACACTTTTTATACACAAAACTTCACACATTAAGCACTACATCACAATATAGGCATAACTTAAATTTGCTTGGCACTTAGGCCCTTAAATAACATGGCTCTTAGGCCCTTAAATTGCATAACCTTAAACACTGAATTTCCCACATAAATAATGCCTTTGACCTGCAAATACATACACCAAAACATATGTCTTTTACTAGTCTCCTTGAGAACATTTTGCTAGGTCACTCACCATTGGCTCCTTAGGTATTTTATCAAGCAAATCAAGCTCATTTTCCTAAGGCATTTAAACTACATTGAGATAGCTTGTTTCCTCTTTTCCTCACAAATTTCTTCCTTGTTTCCTTACAAACCGGTGGGGTACTTGATTCCTTGTCAAGTTCTATACATTGTACAAACAACATAATGAGTATTCAAGCTTTAAGCTCATCTCATTGTAAACCCTAGTTACACATATTGTTTCAACACATTAAGGTAATTGGTTTACCTTGGATTGGAAGAGAACTTGAATAAGTATCAAGAGAGGACTCCTCCTAGCCCTTGGAAGATTCAAATGAAGCTAAAACAAGCAAGATAATACACCATTGTGAGGGAATTTTCGGACAAACATGTAAAATGAGGAGGAAACATGGATTTTCTTTGAGTTTCCTTACCTTGAAGCAAAGGAGAACAAGAATATGTGAAAAGATGAGCTCAAGCTCCTCCCATGGTGGTTTCTCTTGGCACCGAAATGGAGGTTTTGAAGTTTTGAAGAGACAAGAGTAGCAAGATTGTAGAGCTTGGCTTAACTAAGAGAATGGTGGTGTTTGTTTTGATTTGGACAAGAGAGCAAGATTGACAAGAGTTCAAAGCTTGGTTTCAATGGTGGTGTGGTGTGCTAGCCAAACCGTGAGAGAGAGCAAGAAGGGAGGGAGAGAGAGCAACCGTGTGAATGAAGAAAGGAAGGGAAATGAGAGAATGAGATAGAACTTACTTTTTGAAGATATTTAAGTCTTAAAGCAAATAGTAACTATGAGTCACATTTATTTACTTAACAAGTTAACATATTGGTGACTCCTCACTACAAAAACCGGCCACTATTATGCCTAGGAGGGTGTTTTGGTCTTTGTTGAACAATTTAATTACTTATAACATTATATGTTACAAACTAGCTTGTAAAAATTACTATTCACAAATACAAGGCACATTGAAGTGAAATTTTTGATTTCCCACTAATATGGCCACCCAAATGTGATACTATATAGTACACATGTTAATTAAAGAGTATGATGGACATTTAGCCATTCAAAACTCATTTACAAGACAATTTTTCAAAAACGTGCTTTAAGATTCCTTAAAGCACATTTTGTGTTTTCACTTGTTTTCAAGCTTGGTTTTCTTTAGTAATTGATTTAATATGTTCATTAACATATAAATAAGGTATAGGTATGACCATTAGGTCTTATACACATTCATCCCAAGCTTAGAGCACATTTTTGCTCATATTGACTTTAAGGTATTTCCTTATGTTTTATTTGGTTTAACTGTCCACCAAAGTTTCTTAAGGACTTATTTAGCCTTATTAAATCATAATTAAATGTTATCAAGTCTGGTAGGCTCTTTGGTCCTAACCAAGTTCACTCATAGCTTAGAGCATGTTTTTGCTCAAACTGTGTCTTAATGCTTTATTGCATTTATTATGGTTTAAATTGTTCACTGATGTTACTAAGGCACTTTTTAGCCTTTACATACCATAATTGATATTTAAACCACATATCAAGGTTGGGGTATTTCAACAAAAGACTTGGTTAACATACAAAACAAGTTGTGAGTGTCCTAGGAGTAAGATAAGCCTACAATGAGGGCATGTGAAGTTCTAGGAATTAATATACACTAAGAATCTAACAACATACTAAGGGATAACATACATTATAGAGTGTCATCACATAAAATAATAAAACTGATGCCTTGTTTTAATTAACGCTAGGGCCGTAGCGAACTCCGACCGGGTCTTTGAGGGTAGAACAACTCGTGCGTAGAATAAGGTATGGACATGTGTGGTTCGTATGTTGTCGTGTTACATGGCTGTGTGCTGTGTGCTCTGTGTGAAATGACTTTAAGATCAAGCATGAAATTGGATTGCTTGTTATTATGTTGTATGATTTTTATATCAATGGTGTATCACTGCACGCACACAGTAGTTTAGTCCCTTCACGTTTATATACTGAACGTTGAAACATGAGAACCAGAAACAAAGAAAATGCTATAAAGGGGAACTCCTCTCTAACCTGGAGGACATACCTCGACACCCACTATGGTGTCTATTCATGAATAATAATGAAGTGGAAAGCTCAATTTGGTGGGACATGAGGATAACCCGGGAAGACGACATCTCAGGCCGCACGGTATGGAATATACGGGAGTTGGTATCTGCATCAGATCCTTCGCCCTTCTATGTGGAGCACATCCTGGAGTCTAGAGGCGACTCCGCTTTCCCGGCGCATGACGTCGGGAATGGGGGAGTGACAACATGGTGGAGCTTATCCTGGAGTCAAGAGGCGACTCCGCTTTCTCGGCGCATGACGCCGGGAATGAGGGACTAGCTATGGAGGAGACGTCCTCCAACGTGCGGTAACAGAAGAACACACAAGTAACCAATGAGAACCAGAGAAAGATGGGCACCCATATTATATGGTCACGGGAATCAATCTACATCCCCTGACCGGTGCAAGAAAAGAGAGAGAGAGAAGTGCACTTGATGGAAACAAAGAAAAAGAGACGAAAACACTCAACATTGTATGATCCCACTGTGTGGATCATCATTATATGAATTCTACAAAACTCTACTTGTTTTGCATGCTTGAGATGCTTGGTGTTATCTTTTATGCCAACATGGTGTGTTTGCCTTGTGATGTTGTATGCTATGTGTTAATGCTTTTCTACTGCATGAAATTGAACTTAATCATATTCGACCAAGTAGTCGTGTAGCCCGGTAACATGCGGGCTTCACACGTTCATACTCGGCATAGTTTGCTGAGTACCTTTATTTTACAGGTATGAACGAGAAGCAAGCGGAGAGTAGGCAACGGGTGATACCGTAGGGGTAGCTAAATGGGCAGGACTGTTAGTAGTGTGTCGTTAATGTATGGGTTATGACTTTATTGTACTTTCAGATCACGTTGTTGAACTAAGACTTATGTTGTAGAATTCTCGGTACTTGGTCTGTAATTTCTATTGTACTTGAATTTGATTGTTTTTAATTCCAGTCATTCGGACCGCAGCTTAGTATTGATGTTGTTGTTGTGTCAACCACGTGGGTGGTTGGCGTCTGTGACAACCCGATCAGAAGTTGTGAATCCGCTGTTTAGACTTGCTAGGTCATCGTTGGCGCATCGTTCGGACTATTGATTGGTTAAATCTGGGTGTTACAGAAAGTGGTATCAGAGCGTAGTTGCGCTCTGATGACTGGAATCAAGGAGTACCGAGAATAGAAAACCTAAATTTGGGAAACGGGTTAAGGTTAGTAATGTGAGGCACGCTTTACGAGTTAAAACCGCCAGCAAGGGCGATAATAACTTGCAGTAAGTTCTTGTGAATGATTTAAGCTAATAACGACATTTTCAGATGTCTGGACGACGAGGTCGAGGACGAGGCCGTGGTCAGATGGAGCAAGATAGCGTAGCTGCAGGGCAGACCATCGCTGAGATAGTAGCAGCGGCCCTAGGTCACATGGGTTTCCAGCCAGGGACCCAGAGGCACCACCACGCCACCCACCTCACCCACCTAGAGAGACGAACTGGGTGAAGAGCTTAGCAGACCTTCGACCGGCGGAGTTCCGAGGAGAGACCACCCCACCTACTTAGAGAACTACATCAGCATCCTGGAGACTGCTTTCGACACCTTGAATGTTCCGGCTGAGGTTAAAGTCAGACTCGCCGCCTACTACCTACGAGAGTCAGCGAGCGACTGGTGGAAGCTTGTGAAGTGCTCACCTAGCCGACCCCACTTTTGGATGGGATGCTTACACGGCATTACTGAGGGCTAAGTACTACCCCACCCACCTCCGGACGAAGAAGCGGCTTGAGCTAGACAGTATGAGACAGACGGAGGGGATGATAGTAGATAATTACTACTCGGCGTTCACTGCTCTACTCCGTGTACTTCCTGGCTTGGGATACTCAGATGAGATCCTAGTGGAGCGTTTCTACGGCGGCTGAGTTACCGCATCAGATACGGCATGGGACCCAGCCGTTATGCCACGATCCAGGTTACACTTGAACTATAATAAATTTGCACTGAGTATTATTTTGTGAAGAGTTTACTAACCCTATTTTATACAGGATTGCTACCATGCAATATCCCAGGTCGAGATCACCGTCCAGAATGCGGGATGAAGAATTCGCTAGGAAAAGGAAGGTGAAGGACGGTGACTCAGAGGACCGTAGGCAGAGGGGAGCTGACAGGAGTAAGTGTTACCCAAATAGGAAGCGGGCGAGATATCATGGGAACCAGCCTACAGAGAGACTTCAGCTGAGCTACCCGGCCACTACGGTTAAGCCGCTCCGCTCTACCACCCACCTAAGGGTAAAATGAAACTAACTCTAGCACTTGAATATCTTTACCGTTATTATTACTTGTCTAACCAAGTACCTGTTAGGGACTAGAGCCGGTCCGAGCAGCAAGTGGACCGAGCGCCGATATATCTGTGGACGATGCTCGAAGAACCACCCCCGGTGTTGACTGTCAGGGCAACCAAGTAAAGTGTTTTTACTGCAAGAAGAGCGGACACAGGGCTTCGAGTGCTTCGCGAACCCCCAGAGCAAGAATTACAAGCCCGGCTATGGTGTGAAAGGTGGCCAGAGATCGGGACCCGGAGGCCAGCATGGAGCCCCGCACACCCAGCCTACGCATGGAGCGGGATCCCGAGACTCCTAGAAGGCATCTACCTCGAGGCCCGGGAAGGCATTGTTGCACATTATGGACCGCCCGAGGGACCAGACACTCCCACAGCGGCAGGTAAACCTCGAAACCCTAATTGTTTGAAAAGCTGTCTAAATTCTTGTGTGCCAAGCTGTATGACCATGCATGAAATTTGCTAAATTACTAGTACCGCTAAAAGAACTAGACTACCCTTAAATGCAGTAGAACCTTTGACATGTGCTTCCCGATAAATCCAAACCTCGAACCCGACGGTAACCTTAAAATCCCTACTACCCAAGTAAAACTGCCAGTGATCCAGCCCGGGATGGTTCTATACCAGGATACCTGACACCTGAAGCCCAGTAGCCATTATTCGAAGATGTCGTAAATTTGGGGTGGGACCAGGCGGGTTCTACACACCGACATACCCGGAGGGAAGATGATGAAACTCAGAATGATGTGCCTAGGTAAGATTTGGAATCCATATACGAAGAGCTATCCCACCGACGAAGCACATGCACCACCAATTCCTGACGACTTTCTATCCCTAATTACGACGACCCTACGCGTTGCCAGCAACGCAAGTACACCCAGTACCCGACCTACAAGCCGACATCTCCTCATCAACTTCTACGAGAGAGAAGGCCGACTTGGATTACACCAAGACAGGACGAGACACAGGAGACCTAGACCAGGGATACCCATAGTGTCTGTGTCCATCGGAGATGATGCTGAGTTCCTCTATGGTGAAGAAAAGAGGATTGATCGAGCTAGGAAGATAGGCTAAAATCCGGTGACGTGTTGATCATGGGCAGACCCCCAGAATGCTATATCACGGGATTAAGAGAATCAAGCCGAACACCGCACCCTCAATAGTGATAAACGCTACTCATATGAAGCCTGACGACTAACCTTAACTTTAGAAAATATTGAGCCATGTATCGTTTGCATTAAGTTGTGTAATGGAAATGAACATGTAATGTTGGAATGATGAATAAAGAAGGTTTATTATCTATGACTCTTTTCGTGCCATCACTAATAATACTTGTAAACATTATTTGTGGGAATAGGTATTGAACCCTGGATAGAGAGTACCCTGAGCATACTCACACAGGCTCAGGCCGGTGATAGCGGCCACGTTATCACTGGTACCTTCCAGGTGAATGGAGTCCCAGCCTCAGTATTATTTGACTCTGGAGCCTCACATACTTTTGTATCCCCGACGTTAGCCGAGCGGTTGCACCTCGAGCCCGTGGAGTTGGAAGACTTCAGTGTGACATTACCTTCTAAAGAAAGAGTTTCGTTGTACCCGGTATTTCCGCGGAGCCCCATCAGAATCCGAGAGGAGGATTTCCTGTTGGACTTGATAGAATTCAAAGGCTTAGGTTTTGACGTCATCGTGGGTATGAATTGGTTGGAGAAACATCGAGGTCGTATATTATGTGCCGAGCATAGATTATTGCTTAAGAGCCCGTCCGGCATTACTGTATCCTACCCAGCACCCCCGACAGCCATCGGTGAAAATCATTTCAGCCATGACCATGGCCAGAGAAATTCAGAAGCAGCAGGGTGTACCTTTGTTATGTACAGGATACTCAGTAAGACCCGAGTTTAATCCTGATGTACCAGCGGTTGGGGAGTTCCAGATCTCTTCCCTAAGGAGCTTCCCGGTATGCCACCACCACGAGAGTTGAGTTCACTATTGACTTGGTACCCGGGACAGGACCCATTGCCAAAGCCCCGTACAGAATGGCCCCGGCAGAGATGGCGGAGTTGAAGGAGCAATTGAAGGAGTTGTTGGATAAGGGATTCATACGCCCGAGCGTATCCCCTTGGGGCGCACCCGTATTATTTTGTCAAGAAGAAAGACGGCAGCCTTCGACTATGCATTGATTATCGTGATCTGAATGCAGTAACAGTGAAGAACCACTACCCTTGCCACGCATAGATGATCTGTGTTGACCAGCTCAGAGGAGCGACAGTATTTTCGAAGATCGACCTCAGATCAGGATACCATCAGATCCCAGTGAAGGAGAGCGACATCGAA
Organism: Limonium bicolor; assembly: GCA_023374045.1. Classification (NCBI taxonomy): domain Eukaryota; kingdom Viridiplantae; phylum Streptophyta; class Magnoliopsida; order Caryophyllales; family Plumbaginaceae; genus Limonium; species Limonium bicolor. The sequence goes on along the minus strand of CM041778.1, from coordinate 257,685,569 downwards.
AAGACCGCATTCAGGACCCGATACGCCATTATGAATTCACCGTTATGCCGTTGGACTGACTAATGCCCCGACGAGGTTTATGGATTTGATGCACCGAGTTTTTCAGAGATCAGTTGGACAAGACAGTCGTGGTATTTATTGATGACATACCTGGTATATTCGAGAACCAAGGAAGAGCATCAGACATCTCAGGCAGGTACTTGAGACTCTCAGAACCAACAGTTATACGCCAAATTCTCTAAGTGTGAATTCTGGTTAGAGCAAGTAGCATTCCTTGGACTATTATTTCTGACGCCGGAATAGCAGTTGACCCAATTAAGTGCGAGGCAGTACGCTAAATGGAGGCGTACGGGCAGACCGAAGTCCGTGATAGATATACGAAGTTTCCTTGGTCTAGCAGGCTACTACCGACGGTTTGTTCAGGACTTCTCTCGCATTGCAAAACCTATGACAAACTCATCAAGAAAGATACCCCTTTCACTTGGACAGCAGACCTGTGGGGCAGCATTTCAAAAGTTGAAGAACACATTGAACCTCAGCCCCCATCCCACGATTCCCGAAGGTACTGATGGATACGAAGTCCTACTGTGATGCATCCGGTTGGTATGGGATTTTCCCCTCATTCAGCACGGGAATGTTGTCGCCTATGCCTCCCGTTGTGGAGGGTGATTTTTCGGTATGAGGGGGTCTATCTAAATATGGTTCTGACTAAAAAGCCTAGATCCTAGAAATGCCATTCTGTGGAGGGTGAAACCCGTTATTCTGGCATCCCTGGGGTAAATACCTACTACATCGTCCGTCTTCCCAGAAAGCTTATGGGGAATGCTAGTGAGCACCACACCCGCTCTCAATGGGCTCCACGCGGACTTATGCCCTAAGGGCAGAAATTGACTAGAGTCGCCACCTAGTTTGACCTAAGGAACTAGGAAGGGAAGAGAAGGGTTCTAAGAACCATTGATTGACTCTGAATTTGCTGCTTATGGAAAGGACTTATCTGGTCAGATCAGAGATTCTATTGTGGGTTCGCACTGGGTTACCCCCTTAGAAGTGGCAACGACCACGACTTCAGATTGGTGCCCGAGGAAACCTCGGTCTCCAATTGTCGGATTACCTTCTTTCAAAACCTTATTAGAGAGATTCAGTTAAAGCCAAAGGATAGATTAGGATGATAAGAGAGAGAGTGGATGAGGCGAGCTTTTCTGCCAAACCAGCGCCTAGAAGAGGGAATTGGGGAGTTGGATGAGTATAGAATGAAGATTTGGGAAAGTAGGACTGAATGAATAGACAAGACTTGGAGTCTGATGGTTTGAAGTTTGTGGGGGGCAAAGAAGGTTTGAGCGTTTTGAGAGATATGAGAGCCACCTTAGAGGGGAAAAGGGTTTTTTTTTTGGAATGGGGTCGCACCCTAGATGGGCTGCCTACGTACTCAACTCCATGTTGAGATCAAACCTTACGTAGTTCACGTTTATTAGGAGATTCTTGAATCCTCCTGGGATGTTTGAAGTATGGGATGTTTTAGCCTGTGAGACGCTCGGGTCTATGAGACGTTTGAAACCTTGAGATGTCGAAGTCTATGAGACATTCGGATCTGTGAGACGCTCGGGTCTGTGAGATAATCGAATCATTGGGATAACAAAGTCTGTGAGACGCTCGAGTCTGTGAGACAATACAGGTTATTTGGAGGTGAGATGGCTGAGTGAAAATGACATTTTGATTGATGTGGGGTCGCACCCTATGTGGGTTGCCTACGTACTCAACTCCCTGTTGAGATCAGACCTTACGTAGTTCAGGTATTGGGGTTTTGGAGATTTGGGAGTTTTGTGGTTTGAAGGAATTGAGGTTTTGACCTTTTGGGTCTTTGAGGGGTCAAAGAGGTTTTGTGGTCGTTTTGTGAGGTTTGACAAATTGTCGGGTTCATTTTGAAGTTTGAGGTGCAAAAAGTCTGTGAGACACTCAGGTCTGTGAGATATTTAAAAACTTGAGATGACGGAGTCTGTGAGACGCTCGGGTCTGTAGGATGATCAAGGCTTGAAAGGGTTACAAGTTTTGAAGGTGTTCGGGTGTGAAAAGCTGAGGGTTCTTGAGGTTTTTGAGTTTGCTGAGTCTATGGAGATATTCGAGTTCGTTGAGCTGTTGAGACAGTCGAGTCTATTAAGCTGTTTGAGACGTTTGAGTCTACCGAGCTGTTGAGACGTTTGAGTCTACTGAGCTGTTGAGACGTTCGAGTCTGTTGAGCTGTTAAGACGTTTGAGTCTACCGAGCTGTTGAGACGTTGAGTCTACTGAGCTGTTGAGACGTTCGAGTCTGTTGAGCTGTTAAGACGTTCGAGTCTGTTGAGCTGCTGAGACGTTCGAGTCTGTTGAGCTGTTGAGACGTTCGAGTCTGTTGAGCTGTTAAGACGTTCGAGTCTGTTGAGCTGCTGAGACGTTCGAGTCTGTTGAGCTGCTGAGACGTTCGAGTCTGTTGAGCTGCTGAGACGTCGAGTCTGTTGAGCTGCTGAGACGTTCGAGTCTGTTGAGCTGTTAAGACGTTCGAGTCTGTTGAGCTGCTGAGACGTTCAGAGATTCGAGATGCTTGAGTTCTAAGGAGTTTGGAGTTTCAAGGAGTTTGAGATTTATGATGTTTGGAATTATATGGGATTGAAATGAAGTTGAATTGAATTGGGAATGAAAGGAATTTTGAATTGAATTGGATTGAAATTGAGATTGAATCTAATTGAATTAAGAATTGAATTGATTTTGAATTGGGCTTGAACTGAAATGAATCAGGTTTGGAATCGAATTTGGTTTGAGTCGAATTTGGTTTGAGTCGAATTTGGTTGAGGTTGGAAACAAGGCAAGTCAAAGTTAGACCAAGTCAAAATGGGATTGAGTCACAGTTGGGTCAAGGTCAACTTGGGCTGGTCAAAGTTCGGATTGGTCAAAGTTTGGGTCTTGGTCAAAGCTTGGGTCATGGTCAAAGTTTAGTCAAAGGTCACAGTTCAAGTCAAGGTTTGGTCAAAGGTCAACATTCAGGTCAAGGTTTGGTCAAAGGTCAACATTCAGGTCAAGGTTTGGTCAAAGGTCAACATTCGGGTCACGGTTTGGTCAAAGGTTCAGGTCAAGGTCAAATTGGTTTGACTTTTGTGGGCTTGGGCTGGTCTAGGCTTAATGGGCCAAATTAGATTTGGACCCGGAATGGGTTTGGGTCCAACTGGGCCTGAATCGAGCTTGATGAGCCAATTGTGTTTTGAAATGGGGTTTGATTTTATTTACAGGGTTGGGCCACACATGGATTGGCCACACATGGATTGGGCCCAATGGGCTTATTGGGCTGAATGGGTCAAGCTAGAAGTGGATCAGACAAGAAGTGGGCTAGGTTGAGCGATTTGGGCTTGATTTGTTATTTGGGCTTGTTGGAGAGAAAATTTGAATGAGAATGTTGGTCTAAAACCAAAAGGAGAATATTAATCTATATACATGTATATACATGTTTTGGGTGTGTGTTTTAGGGTTTAGGGGTGTCACCACCACGAGATTGGTCGATGACCTATCAGGCCAGGGGGATCCCTCTATCCTAATGGTTTGGACCTAAAGACATAGTAACTAAGGCTTATGACATTAATAAGCAAAAAGCAAAGGCATAAATCACGAAATAACAAAGCAAATATCTCACATAGGGTACAAACATTGGGAAAGCAAAATGAAATGTAAACATTATGTACAAAATTTGGTGATGAACACTAGCGAAAATCCTACAAGATTTCAAATTAATTTCCAAGCTCTAATCAATATGTAGAAAGGGTAAGATAAGCGTTAGGACAACATAATCCAAAACCAGCTAAAGATAACATTCTAAAATTGTTCACTGTAGAGAATGAATTAAATTACGAAGATGAATAAATCCTAAGACTACAGTCGAAAGTAAGAATAATAAACAAATTACAGATTAATACAAACATAGATAAAAATCTTAAATAGAGAGCTGCTATGGGGGGTCGCATCGACGCCGCCTCACTCGAGCTGAAGGGGATCCGAAGAGATACACCAACCGTTTTTCACGTTCGAAGGGAGAGCCCCGATAGTCCAAGCCAAGGTCCATCTCCTTAGTCCATGAGCAGTTTTCCATTCCATAAGCATTATGTACATGTCAAAGAACACGTTCAATAGAGACAGAGCGCATTAGTCAAAGAACGGAAGAGGGTTGGGGTGTGTGCAATGGGATCATACGGCCCCTCTCAATGAGGAAAGGGGGCAATCTAATCATCTCCCACACCCCAACCGAGAACATAGGAAAGAGTTTCAAGCTGCCAACAAAATGCTAAAATTGTAAGATAAATCAAACATTGGGGCTGCTGCTCAGATTGGTTCAACATCTTAGATTATGACTCAAACCAAAGTGTAGTATCAAAAGATGGGTTGTGAGTCATGTGGGATCATACCTAGGAGGGTTTATATCATTTCCCTCTAAGATGAAGAATTAATAAGGACCATCCAACCAACGAGTGGTTTATCTAACAATTATAGCATCGGGCAACTATCTCTCAATCTATGTTCATATCTAAGTGCGAAGGACAATCACATGCTAGTCTCTAACCAATTTCCAAACCAAATCTGAGCGCAGGAGCAATTAATTATCAAACCAACTGAATCGCAATTATAAAAACTGAAGGATAGAATTTCCAAACCGACATCAATGCGCAAGGGACAATTGATTACCAGAGGTGATTAATCATAGTATAGGTCGAAAGGTAGAAGAATTTCAAACTCCAATAGAAGCATCGAGCCCATTCCCCAAGCCGCCACGTAGGTCAGATAAATTGCATTTGTACCTCGGCCCAACATGAAACCAAATGTAGTGAGCAAGCCGAGGTACCAAGCCAAAGAACATCGGTACAGTCACACGCGAAATCCGAGACCAACTCCAACTCAAACAGGGCAGCCCCAATCCAACAGTACCTCAGCCAAAGCGCAAAAACAAAGCGTAATCAGAATAGGGCATATGTCAGACCAATAAGTCACCAACGGACTGGTGATAAATCAGCCCAAATCAGGTCATTGAGAATCCACCAAACTAAAGAGTAAATCATCAGCAATCAAAGTATCGTTAGACAGATTGGTAACATAGGAACATGGGCTTCAGTTCTCAAAGGCCGGAAAGAGTCGAAGACCCGGAGAATAATAGTCGCGACCAATATACTTGCAGTAAAACGATGAATCAGGTCCACGAGTTTGTCCGAGGTCAAAAACAAGTAACTACAGCGAGCGGCCATCAAATTCCTTAGGTTTCTAGGACTAAACACAATTCGAATGACTTAAGGCGACACAGCCAGAATGGCTTACAAATCATGAATATCTCGGCAAAGTATCATTAAGGGTCAAATTAGCTCAACGATAACATCAGAAACAAAGAGATTAACAAGTCAACATCAGCACTCATGGGTCAAAGAGATAAGCACTAGAGTCAGAGCCTCAACAACGTCGGTGAATTAACGCCGTTTCATTGTCATCAGAACTAGAGTTTCAGAATTAAGCAAATTGCAAACTGTGTCGTCGTTCAAACCCAACTTATTGTTTATCAGTGCCTCTGTTGGAACCAAATCAGGACGTCGAGATAGACCCGAAATGCCCAGTAAACCGGAAATTCAAGCAAGCCCAATAAATTAATGATAGTAACAGATTTGGTGAAAGAGCAAGGGAGGAGCGTCACAACCGTATTCAAGTGAATGGTAGGTGACCGTCGGTGAAGACAGATTTTGACATCAGTAGATGATAGCAGTAAATGATGGTCACTAATCCGCGAGGTTGATTTTGCGACCACCGTGAGTCCTTCACACACCAGAATCGGAGCGAAACACAGAAGCATTCGCAAAGGTGACTCGAGATTCATCAAAAATCAAGGGATTCGCAGCCGCGGTGAGTTTCAGAGTACAGAGAATCGACACCAAGAGTTACTCTAGTTACAACTTCGGATTGTGAAAGATGATACAACATGGATTTGTAGATCGACAGAGGAACAAGAGGGATGGAGCAAATGTTCTTTGTTCGCTGGCTAGGTTACAAAAATACCGTCGTCTCGTCCTGAATGAGAACGAGAAGAGATACAGTAGCAAGTAGCTACTCTCACTCGTCAGTGGGTTGCAAGTTACGGCCGGTGGTGGAAGAAAGATCGAAGCGCAGAGCTGGGGCGTCCTTGTTCGATAAGTAGATTACGAAAATACCGGTTGGAGAGAAAAGCGGAAGAGCATGAATGTCCATCGTTCGCCAGCAAGGTTGAATAGAATGAAAGAGATAGAGCATGTATGAGTTCTTCAGGTGAGTGGTGGAATCCTCGAAAGCGACGGGAATGGAGGGCGGGGTATGGACGTCCCTGGCTCGCAAGTTGATTTGCAAAATTGCCGAAACGAAATGACGGGAATGAGAAGCAGAGAATGGATATCTTGTTGGTCGGTTGAGTTGCAGGGTTTCGGTCGACGGAGAGGAAGATGAATGCTCGAGAGAAGAAGCTCTGGGGTGGGTTTTCTGGGCTTTAGAGGAGTGAGCTCCTTTGTTTCAGAAAATGGAAAATCAGAGAAAAGGGGTTGATCGGAGGAGAGGATTGAACGGCGGCACTGTAGATGGATCCCCCAGGGAACAGTAGGGTTTTTGGTTTTTTAACAGCAGCCAGCCTTTGGATGTGGGCTGTGTTTGTCAAGATGGAGCAAGTGATCATATGGGCCTTGGATATTAAGCTAAGTTGGGTTCAGCCCAAGACTAGATTAAAACCAGGCCTGTCTGACTAAAATGAGATAGTAAAAATATCATCATGAAAAATGACAAGCTCACAACTACGGAAATTTAATTGACAATATTAAATAGGTAGCTAAACAAAAGGGTAGCTTTAAAACATATTATTTGTGAAAACTCATTTTCGAAAAATTGGGTTTTTCTGAAACACTTTGAAAAATGATTAAGAATTTTGTCAAGAAAAACGATGGTTTCGTTTTGGCACGCACGTTGATACTTTTTTGAAAAAGAAAGGCGACGACCCCTCTTATTTTTGGGAATTTGCTTTATGGGTGAGAATTTTTGGTGTCTACAGATGGCTCCCCTTGATTCAATTCTGCAAAACCTTTGCATAATTGGATCAAGGTTGACGGGGCGCCAAAAATTCTCACTACGGTTTTGTGATTTGATGGGATGCGATTGTGAGTGTATGAATGTGATTGAAAGCATGAGGACTTATGACGAGCCTCAGTTAGACCTCTTGATATCTAACCCTAGGACTTATGACGAGCCTAGGATACTGACAATAGGGTTGGATTGGGGTGCACGAGGACTTATGACGAGCCTCAAACCGCGACCCAACCCCAAGGACCTCCCCTCAACTAGACCTCTTGACAGCTAGCTATGGACTTATGACGCCTATAATACCAACAACCCGATTTGATTTAAGGTGCACGAGGGCTTAGGAGTGCCTCAACTGGACCTCTTGATATCCAGTCCTAGGGCTTATGACGGGCCTAGAATGCGATTGAAAGTACGAGGACTTAGGAGTGCCTCAACTAGACCTCTTGACATCTAGCTATAGGACTTATGACGAGCCTATAATACCAACAACCCGATTTGATTTAAGGTGCACGAGGGCTTAGGAGTGCCTCAACTGGACCTCTTGATATCCAGTCCTAGGGCTTATGACGGGCCTAGAATGCGATTGAAAGTACGAGGACTTAGGAGTGCCTCAACTAGACCTCTTGACATCTAGCTATAGGACTTATGACGAGCCTATAATACCAACACCCGATTTGATTTAAGGTGCACGAGGGCTTAGGAGTGCCTCAACTGGACCTCTTGATATCCAGTCCTAGGGCTTATGACGGGCCTAGAATGCGATTGAAAGTACGAGGACTTAGGAGTGCCTCAACTAGACCTCTTGACATCTAGCTATAGGACTTATGATGAGCCTATAATACTTTGAAGGAGTTGTACAAACTCGCCGCGGTGAAAGGTTGATCTGAAGATGACTTTGATTGTGGATTGATTTGGGATTGGATTTTTTTTATTGCTTTTTGAGGGATGCGATAGTCGAATGCTTTTTGTTGATGTGGCCCTTGACTTTGTCAGTGTGGGACTTGTGTTTTGGTTTTGTTTTTGGTGGTCTCGGCCCGATGTGCTCTATGGTTTCGGGATTTGGTATGACTTTTGGCTCCAGAGTTCGAGATGGCTCCGGTTTGATACGCAACTCCCTTGTGAGCAACGACTCTGGGATGGTTGATGGGTTTGGCTTTGATATGATATGCGGGCTCCGGTATGACCGGATGGCTCCATTGTGGTCGGGTGGCTCCGGAATGGCTCTGAGATGGCTCCGGTTTGATATGCGGCTCCCTTGTGAGCAACGACTCTGGGATGGTTGATGGGTAGGGATTCGAAATGATCCGAGGGCTCCGGTATGACCGGATGGCTCCATTGTGGTCGGTCTTTGAATGGATGGTTTTTTTTTGAATGAGTGACTTTGAGAACTCGATGGTTTCGATATGATTGGGTGGCTTTGATATGATCCGAGGGCTCCGGTATGATCGGATGGCTCCGGCGCGGTCAGATGGCTCCGGTTTGATTTGTGATTCCCTTGTGAGCAACGGCTCTGGGATGGTTGGTGGGTTTTGATTCAGGTAGAGATTTTCAGGATGGTTGGTGGGTTTTGATTCAGGTAGAGATTTTCGGGATGGTTGGTGGGTTTTGATTCAGGTAGAGATTTTGGGATGGTTGGTGGGTTTCAATTTGTTTTGGATTTTGATTCGAACGGTGGGTCGATGTGATTTGTGTCCTTTGATGTGGTTGACAATTTTTTTGTTGTGGATGAATGGTTTTGGTATGGATTTTGAATCGAATGGTGGGTCGATGTGGTTTACTGTGGCTGACAGTTTTTTTTTTTTGTGGATGAATGGCTTTAATACGGTCAGTTTCAGCTTCAGTATCGTCGAGAGGGCTCCGGGATAGTTCGGGATGGCTTCGGGAGGCTACGAGATTGTTCCATTTGATGATAGTGGTGAACAAAAGGGGAATCTTCTTTTGAGGTGGTCGCACCCTGGACGGGCTGCCTACGTACTCAATTTCGTATTGAGATCAGACCTGACGTAGTTCGAAACTATGTAGGCAGGGCCCTGGTGATGAAATAGATCTGACGTGGATTTGAGGTGGCTCCCGTATTGTTCTCGGACTGTTAGGATGCTCCCTGTGTAGTTCCAAGGATGGTTTCAATGTCGGATGATGGTTCCATGGATCCAGTTTGGTTCTGGATACGATGTTTGAGGAGGCCCGGTGACGCTGGATGGCTCTGGAATACGGCCTCGGATGGCTTTAGCTCGGTTTGATGTAGCTCGAAGATAGCCCAGGATGGCTCCGAGATGGTTCGATGTAGCTTGATCATGGTCTGGGATGGCTCCAGTTGACATCTTTTGATCTAAAGTTATGCTTCAACAACTGCAACTGAAGTCGACTCTCGACGAGACTAGGCGGAGTTCTTACTAGTCAGGTGTTGATGATGGAGTGCTTATGATGCATGTAGGTATTAAATGCTGGATACGATGCAAAATGCGTATGCAATTTCTGGAAAAAAGGTATGACCCTATCTCTATTAATACGAGGTTTACAAATATAAGACATCTTCGGTCCGATCTTGAATGACTGTTGAACTGAAATGCGTGAATCGCTTTCCTCTCATGGAGGGATGTGGGTCAATCTCTCGTGAGTATGGCCGTGTGTGCTAAATGGTGTGATTATACTCTCGATGGTCAGAGCAGTATTTTCCTTAGAATTCCTTTTTGAAGTTCTGAACTTTCCAATCCTTACAAGTTCCTCACCTATAACGGGGTTAGCTTTTTATGATTTGGTGCTTAGATCAAAGAGTCACTCGCACTCGGAAGACCTTGTGAAGTAAGGTCGCACTCATTCGCTCATGGTCCCTTTGGTATGACGGAGACATGTAGATAACAAGTACGAAAGCTTATGATTCATGTTTCAGATTCGATACTTTCAGTTAACGCTCATCGACTTATGAGTCAGAGGTCTTTGTTGGGATATAACGGGGCTGAGGGGTATGACGTATGTCTCATGGACTGGAGATTTGTTTTGGGAGTTGTGGAGCTTTTGTGCAATAGAGAATATGTTTCACCTTCGCCACGGGTGAATGGATTAGATGGGTTTTTTGATACCCTTTGATTGATTCTGCGGGACATCATTGGTCCTTTGGTTTGGATATCTCCTTCTTGCCTTTTCTGGTGTACGGTTGGACTTTCTTCTCATTCATTTTTGTTTTTTGTTTTTGATTGCATTTGGCTCATCAACTTTCTCAAGCATCCTTTACTTTGTATTTTGGCTTTTAGCTTTGGAGTTGCACTGACTCATCGATCTTCTTGAACATTTTTCAGTGTTCTTTTTGGTGTTTGTCTTTGGAGTTGCATTGACTCACTAATTTCTTCGGCAAGTTTCACTTGTTCTTTTTGTGGGAGATGGTGGGGAGGGCCATGGCTCCGCTCCTTCGAGATCCTCTATTGCAGGTGTAAGTGTGTATATGTGGGTGGCATTTTGTAGAGTTTCTTTTTTTTGAAGAAAGAGTTTTTCGTGAAAGCCTCCGGGGCTCACTAAGGGATCATGTACAGGGCAGTCAAGGCTTTTTGGTTTTGTGGATATTTTGATTCCTAAGTGCCTCGTCATTCTCATTAGTCAATGATTGTTTTCTTACTATTCTCAGATCTTTGCATGAATCACAGTTCGTATCCTGTATATCGACATTGATCTCACTAGTATTGTGTCTCTCCATGTGATGAAGGAAGCACATGTCACTCATGGTTTACCTCTATGGACTCGCTCTATCTTCCCTCATCGCTCAGTGGATGGTCCATACCCTCATTTGAAATTCAAGAGAAAATACGCTCTTCGCTCACTACTCACTTTGTTTGGTGGTGCTGATTTTGATTTGACCCTTGTGTTTCGTTGACAGTCGAGAGTTTAGCGGTTCACGCACTCTATTCAAACAATCAATCAAGATTTTGCCAAAGACGACGTTTCGATACGGGAGTATGCAAATGCAACTATCTACAGTGCAATATATTGTGGTAATATGGAATTACTACCAGCAGGAATGCATAGAATTATATGAAAAGATGATGGAAACGGTTGACTTTTGAACTTTGATTGAATGTTTTTTTTTTGCAATGCATAGCGGTAAGACTACACCTAGTCTCGCTTGAGTCGATTCCAGTTGATGATCCATGAAGCGCTCCGTCAATGTCGGCCTGAAGATGGTCTAAATGTTGGGGTTGTTGTCTGAGAAGTAACTCTCGAGTGAGGTCGGGTTGGTGATTGGCTCCTCTGTTTTTTTTTTGAATTTTTAGGGAGTGACAACTCCCGCATGGTGGCCCAACGATATGACGGAGACTGTATTTTTTGGGATTTTTTGGATGTATGATTTTTTGGATTTTGGGGAGTGACAACTCCCGCATGGTAGCCCCACGATATGATACTTTGAGATAGGGAAAAGTTTGAGCTTGGTTTTCTTTTCTATCCCTCTGAGATCGGGCTCTGGCGGTCGAGATATTGGGATGAAAGTGTGCGCGTGTGGTGACAATGAAACCATGGTTATGCAATTTTTGAGATGGACCGACTCGTGAATGATTGATGGAATTGAAATGGTTGGAAGTGCAAGTGACTTTAAAACGCGTGGGTGCGTGGTGCTCGTGAGTGCGGACGAGATTCATGTATGGCTGATGATTTTGGACTGATGGTAAGTGCATGTGACCTTTTTGTCATGAATGCGATGCATGTGTTTTGCTTTGTGCTCGGTTGCATTTGTTGTGTTGTTTTTGTAGGGGATACCTCCTGTAGACCGTGAATTTTCACCCCACAAAGCAAAGTTGATGAATGATATATAATGTGAGGGGTCATCCCTTATTCGTTCTTTTTATTATACGTGCATGCCAAAAGAAACCAAGTTTTTGAAAACAATTTCGAAAACGCGTGTTTTCAAAGTGGTGGATGTTCCAATATAAACTTTGAAGCTCGGTCATTCGCAATAAAATAGGGAGTAGGGAACCCTATACACATTGGTCTAAATAATTCAAAGGGAATGTACAACCTATACACAAAGTCTATTTCAGAAATTGACAAGAGAGAAAGAATGCTAGGGGAAAACCTATACATCAATTCTAAAAGTCATTAAATGGGGGAGTTTGAGTATAAAAACTTCTCCCGAATTCTTCTGCTTTGTCTTTGCTTCTGACTGGCAGCTCATTCATGTTTGGGCTTCTGATTGGCCACTCGTTCGTCTTCGGGATCTTGACCGGCTACTCGCTCTCATCTTCTGGCTCTTGCAGCGAAGCGGCATTGATCAAACAAAACCGGTTGGTGTTCTTTTGACTCTCAAAAATTTGATCTCGAACAATCGTTACTGGTCTTCATGTCGCTCGACTCGGGTTGGTGCACCTCTGATTTTCGGTTCAGAATGCAGTTATTGATCTTCATGCGCTCCATCTGCTCCGACGAGGGAAATAAGGGGCGTTTTTTTTAGAAAGGAAAGGTGAATGATCGAGCACAAGTTCTTTGTGAAATCCACCACTTATGTGAAACACGAATGACTAGTACGCTCCCCGGTAATGACCGCTGCTCTTGAAGGTGTTTGAACTTCAAAATAGCGAGTCCACACATGGGGACTAAATCATTTATTTTGAAATACTTTTTGTGAAAATAAACTTCGAAAAACTGTTTTCAAAAACAAGTTTTGAGATAATATTCATGAAAAAGTTGTTTGAAATTCGTTTGTAAAAAGCAGGTTTTTGAAATCCGTTTTTGGAAATAGTTTTTTGAAATAACATTTGTAAGAAATACTGATCGAAAATCATTTGAAAGTAATAGATTTTTGAAATCTGGTCTTTACAACCGTTGGACAAAGTTTATTTTCTGAAAGAATGTGATTGAAAATGATTTTAAAAACTGCTTTGGAAATAACAATTTTGAAATCATTCGAGATGAACGGCTTTGAAGATATTTCATTAGAGCGTTCGACATGATTCGTTTTCTGATTTTTCAAGTGTTTAAATCGTGATCACACAGACATAAGAACAAAAATATAAATCGTGGCTGGTTTTATGTGGAGCTGAGTGCGAATGATGGGGATAATCACCTTCCAGGTCATCATGCTTCCGTACCACCGGGGGAACCGTCGTTCCTTCACTGTTCATCTCTCGGGATTTATCTCTGTTATGCCTTGTGGGGCACGTCATCAAGAAAGTCCGGAGTGCTTAAGTTCGAAAGGTCAGGATACCCCGAAGTGATACAGTCACATGAGCCACGGCCGGGGTTTATCACAACATACTCACTTTTGGGAAACTTGGGGAAGTACTGCATGGGAACGGGTCTCTCGTCATCTGCACGGTCAGGTGTGTCTAAGTCCAAATTATTCACTGACTACGTTGTGCCATGTATGGGTATCCGGTAAATACGGGATCCTCTATGGACGTGTAGCGTGACATTGGGCTTTAGAGACACCCGTGGTGTAGAGGAACAATGGAGAACTGAGCCCATGCAATCTTCAGGTAAGGCAGAAGGGTGGTCAGACAGGCGGCATACAAGGGGGTGACTACCCATAAAACCCGTCCTAGACACCGGATTAGGCAGCTGGACACTGAAGGCTCATGGTTCACTATATGCTGGTCTGGACTCGGATATGGAGGATAATTTTGGATCATGAGTCTTCAGGGCGTAGGTCGGTGACCGTCTCGCCTCGCGGGCTTAACCACTCAGTGAGTGACCCGACTCATGGGAAATCAATCGTGGACCGATTGGGATGCCGTGACTCGTGGAAATAGGGTGACACAGAGGAATGCATGTCCTAAGCTACCCATGCACTCACAACTTGTAAATGTAAAAGCGGTAATGGTGTAGGTCAATGACCGTCTCACCCCGCACAAAGCAACAATAATATGAATGCGGTAAATAAACCATAGAAGAACAAGCAACCCTATTTACTAACTGTTTTGTTGAAGGCGGTAATTCCAATTGGTTTGTTATTAACCTAAAGGGAAGTTAGCTTCATTCAATCCTAAGTGTGTCTCTTTCTAAGTGTGAGCTAATTATTAACCCAATTGTTGCAATGTTTGTTGAGGATTTAACAAATCCTAGCTGTCCTCATCAGCTACACACTCTAAGTGTGGAGTAGAATAATCCTAGAGGCTTGGAATGAATCTCTTGAAGGTTTTGAAAGAAGTGGGGAAGTCCCGACAATTTTGAATGGAGTTCAGTCTTCCTTGAGTTTTGAGAAAAACTTACTCAAGTTTTCCCCAGCAGAGTCGCCATTCTGTGGAGGGTGATTTTTTCGGTATGAGGGGGGTCTATCTAAATATGGTTCTGACTAAAAGCCTAGATCCTAGAAATGCCATTCTGTGGAGGGTGAAAACCCGTTATTCTGGCATCCCTCAAATACCTACTACATCGTCCGTCTTTCCCAGAAAGCTTATGGGAATGCTAGTGAGCACCACACCCGCTCTCAATGGCTCCACGCGGACTTATGCCCTAAGGGCAGAAATTGACTAGAGTCGCCACCTAGTTTGACCTAAGGAACTAGGAAGGGAAGAGAAGGGTTCTAAGAACCATTGATTGACTCTGAATTTGCTGCTTATGGAAAGGACTTATCTGGTCAGATCAGAGATTCTATTGTGGGTTCGCACTGGGTTACACCCCTTAGAAGTGGGAACGACCAACTTCAGATTGGTGCCCGAGGAACCCTCGGTCGTCTTCAATTGTGTATTGTCGGAATTACCTTCTTTCAAAACCTTATTAGAGAGATTCAGTTAAAGCCAAAGGATAAGATTAGGATGATAAGAGAGAGAGTGGATGAGCGAGCTTTTCTGCCAAACCAGCGCCTAGAAGAGGGAATTGGGGAGTTTGGATGAGTATAGAATGAAGATTTGGAAAGTAGGACTGAATGAATAGACAAGACTTGGAGTCTGATGGTTGAAGTTTGTGGGGGGCAAAGAAGGTTTGAGCGTTTTGAGAGATATGAGAGCCACCTTAGAGGGGAAAAGGGTTTTTGTTTGGAATGGGGTCGCACCCTAGATGGGCTGCCTACGTACTCAACTCCATGTTGAGATCAAACCTTACGTAGTTCACGTTTATTAGGAGATGCTTGAATCCTCCTGGGATGTTTGAAGTATGGGATGTTTTAGCCTGTGAGACGCTCGGGTCTATGAGACGTTTGAAACCTTGAGATGTCGAAGTCTATGAGACATTCGGATCTGTGAGACGCTCGGGTCTGTGAGATAATCGAATCATTGGGATAACAAGTCTGTGAGACGCTCGAGTTCTGTGAGACAATACAAGGTTATTTGGAGGTGAGATGGCTGAGTGAAATGACATTTTGATTGATGTGGGGTCGCACCCTATGTGGGTTGCCTACGTACTCAACTCCCTGTTGAGATCAGACCTTACGTAGTTCAGGTTTTGGGGTTTTGGAGATTTGGGAGTTTTGTGGTTTTGAAGGAATTGAGGTTTTTGACCTTTTGGGTCTTTGAGGGGTCAAGAGGTTTTGTGGTCGTTTTGTGAGGTTTGACAAATTGTCGGGTCATTTTGAAGTTTGAGGTGCAAAAAGTCTGTGAGACACTCGGTCTGTGAGATATTTAAAAACTTGAGATGACGGAGTCTGTGAGACGCTCGGGTCTGTAGGATGATCAAGGCTTAAAAGGGTTACAAGTTTTGAAGGTGTTCGGGTGTGAAAAGCTGAGGGTTCTTGAGGTTTTTGAGTTTGCTGAGTCTATGGAGATATTCGAGTTCGTTGAGCTGTTGAGACAGTCGAGTCTATTAAGCTGTTTGAGACGTTTGAGTCTACCGAGCTGTTGAGACGTTTGAGTCTACTGAGCTGTTGAGACGTTCGAGTCTGTTGAGCTGTTAAGACGTTTGAGTCTACCGAGCTGGTGAGACGTTTGAGTCTACTGAGCTGTTGAGACGTTCGAGTCTGTTGAGCTGTTAAGACGTTCGAGTCTGTTGAGCTGCTGAGACGTTCGAGTCTGTTCAGCTGTTGAGACGTTCGAGTCTGTTGAGCTGTTAAGACGTTCGAGTCTGTTGAGCTGCTGAGACGTTCGAGTCTGTTGAGCTGCTGAGACGTTCGAGTCTGTTGAGCTGCTGAGACGTTCGAGTCTGTTGAGCTGCTGAGACGTTCGAGTCTGTTGAGCTGTTAAGACGTTCGAGTCTGTTGAGCTGCTGAGACGTTAAGAGATTCGAGATGCTTGAGTTCTAAGGAGTTTGAAGTTTCAAGGAGTTTGAGATTTATGATGTTTGGAATTATATGGGATTGAAATGAAGTTGAATTGAATTGGGAATGAAAGGAATTTTGAATTGAATTGGATTGAAATTGAGATTGAATCTAATTGAATTAAGAATTGAATTGATTTTGAATTGGGCTTGAACTGAAATGAATCAGGTTTGGAATCGAATTTGGTTTGAGTCGAATTTGGTTGAGGTTGGAAAACAAGGCAAGTCAAAGTTAGACCAGTCAAAATGGGATTGAGTCACAGTTGGTCAAGTCAACTTGGGCTGGTCAAAGTTCGGATTGGTCAAAGTTTGGGTCTTGGTCAAAGCTTGGGTCATGGTCAAAGTTTAGTCAAAGGTCACAGTTCAAGTCAAGGTTTGGTCAAAGGTCAACATTCAGGTCAAGGTTTGGTCAAAGGTCAACATTCAGGTCAAGGTTTGGTCAAAGGTCAACATTCGGGTCACGGTTTGGTCAAAGGTTCAGGTCAAGGTCAAATTGGTTTGACTTTTGTGGGCTTGGGCTGGTCTAGGCTTAATGGGCCAAATTAGATTTGGACCCGAATGGGTTTGGGTCCAACTGGGCCTGAATCGAGCTTGATGAGCCAATTGTGTTTTGAAATGGGGTTTGATTTTATTTACAGGGTTGGGCCACACATGGATTGGCCACACATGGATTGGGCCGAATGGGCTTATTGGGCTGAATGGGTCAAGCTAGAAGTGGATCAGACAAGAAGTGGGCTAGGTTGAGCGATTTGGGCTTGATTTGTTATTGGGCTTGTTGGAGAGAAATTTGAATGAGAATGTTGGTCTAAAACCAAAAGGAGAATATTAATCTATATACATGTATATACATGTTTTGGTGTGTGTTTTAGGGTTTAGGGGTGTCACCACCACGAGATTGGTCGATGACCTATCAGGCCAGGGGGAATCCCTCTATCCTAATGGTTTGGACCTAAAGACATAGTAACTAAGGCTTATGACATTAATAAGCAAAAAGCAAAGGCATAAATCACGATAACAAAGCAAATATCTCACATAGGGTACAAACATGGGAAAGCAAAATGAAATGTAAACATTATGTACAAAATTTGGTGATGAACACTAGCGAAATCCTACAAGATTTCAAATTAATTTCCAAGCTCTAATCAATATGTAGAAAGGGGTAAGATAAGCGTTAGGACAACATAATCCAAAACCAGCTAAAGATAACATTCTAAATTGTTCACTGTAGAGAATGAATAAATTACGAAGATGCTAAATCCTAAGACTACAGTCGAAGTAAGAATAATAAACAAATTACAGATTAATACAAACATAGATAAAATCTTAAATAAGAGCTGCTATGGGGGGTCGCATCGACGCCGCCTCACTCGAGCTGAAGGGGATCCGAAGAGATACACCAACCGTTTTTCACGTTCGAAGGGAGAGCCCCGATAGTCCAAGCCAAGGTCCATCTCCTTAGTCCATGAGCAGTTTTCCATTCCATAAGCATTATGTTACATGTCAAAGAACACGTTCAATAGAGACAGAGCGCATTAGTCAAAGAATGGAAGAGGGTGGGGTGTGTGCAATGGGATCATACGGCCCCTCTCAATGGGAGGAAAGGGGGCAATCTAATCATCTCCCACACCCCAACCGGAACATAGGAAAGAGTTTCAAGCTGCCAACAAAATGCTAAAATTGTAAGATAAATCAAACATTGGGGCTGCTGCTCAGATTGGTTCAACATCTTAGATTATGACTCAAACCAAAGTGTAGTATCAAAGATGGTTGTGAGTCATGTGGGATCATACCTAGGAGGGTTTATATCATTTCCCTCTAAGATGAAGAATTAATAAGGACCATCCAACCAACGAGTGGTTTTATCTAACAATTATAGCATCGGGCAACTATCTCTCAATCTATGTTCATATCTAAGTGCGAAGGACAATCACATGCTAGTCTCTAACCAATTTCCAAACCAATCTCTGAGCGCAGGAGCAATTAATTATCAAACCAACTGAATCGCAATTATAAAAACTGAAGGATAGAATTTCCAAACCGACATCAATGCGCAAGGGACAATTGATTACCAGAGGTGATTAATCATAGTATAGGTCGAAAGGTAGAATTTCCAAACCCAATAGAAGCATCGAGCCCATTCCAAGCAGCCCACGTAGGTCAGATAAATTGCATTTGTACCTCGGCCCAACATGAAACCAAATGTAGTGAGCAAGCCGAGGTACCAAGCCCAAAGAACATCGGTACAGTCACACGCGAAATCCGAGACCAACTCCAACTCAAACAGGGCAGCCCCCAATCCAACAGTACCTCAGCCAAAGCGCAAAAACAAGCGTAATCAGAATAGGGCATATGTCAGACCAATAAGTCACCAACGGACTGGTGATAAATCAGCCCAAATCAGGTCATTGAGAATCCACCAAACTAAAGAGTAAATCATCAGCAATCAAAGTATCGTTAGACAGATTGGTAACATAGGAACATGGGCTTCAGTTCTCAAAGGCCGGAAAGAGTCGAAGACCCGGAGAATAATAGTCGCGACCAAATATACTTGCAGTAAAATGATGAATCAGGTCCACGAGTTTGTCCGAGGTCAAAAACAAGTAACTACAGCGAGCGGCCATCAAATTCCTTAGGGCATCCACAGTGGTGTGGATTCCACCCACATTTGTCAGTAAGAAATTAAAAAAACATCTGCAGTGGTGTGGAATCCACTCAAATTCTCTTTCATCGTTTCTTAAATAAGGAACGTACGGAAAAAGAAATTGATTGGCTACCTCTCTACTTTATCTGACGCTTCTAATTAAAAAATAGTTGTAGATGTAAAGTAAAAATAATAGTGAGAGGGTGAAAGAAAAAATTATTGGAGGAGTGAGAAGGTTAAGAAACTCGTTATTGTAGGGATGAACAATTGAATGAAGTTGCTTAAGTAATAAAAAACTATTTTCTGGTGACATGGCACCTAGGAATTTGTTAAGAACCCCGTAACCATTGTGGATGCCCTTAGGTTTATCAGGACTAAACACAATTCGAATGACTTAAGGCGACACAGCCAGAATGGCTTACAAATCATGAATATCTCGGCAAAGTATCATTAAGGGTCAAATTAGCTCAACCGATAACATTAGAAACAGAGAGATTAACAAGTCAACATCAGCACTCATGGGTCAAAGAGATAAGCACTAGAGTCAGAGCCTCAACAACGTCGGTGAATTAACGCCGGTTCATTGTCATCAGAACTAGAGTTTCAGAATTAAGCAAATTGCAAACTGTGTCGTCGTTCAAACCCAACTTATTGTTTATCAGTGCCTTTGTTGGAACCAAATCAGGACGTCGAGATAGACCCGAAATGCCCAGTAAACCGGAAATTCAAGCAAGCCCAATAAATTTAATGATAGTAACAGATTTGGTGAAAGAGCAAGGGAAGGAGCGTCACAACCGTATTCAAGTGAATGGTAGGTGACCGTCGGTGAAGACAGATTTTGACATCAGTAGATGATAGCAGTAAATGATGGTCACTAATCCGCGAGGTTGATTTTGCGACCACGTGAGTCTTCACAACACCAGAATCGGAGCGAAACACAGAAGCATTCGCAAAGGTGACTCGAGATTCATCAAAATCAAGGGATTCGCAGCCGCGGTGAGTTTCAGAGTACAGAGAATCGACACCAAGAGTTACTCTAGTTACAAACTTCGGATTGTGAAAGATGATACAACATGGATTTGTAGATCGACAGAGGAACAAGAGGGATGGAGCAAATGTTCTTTGTTCGCTGGCTAGGTTACAAAAATACCGTCGTCTCGTCCTGAATGAGAACGAGAAAGATACAGTAGCAAGTAGCTACTCTCACTCGTCAGTGGGTTGCAAGTTACGGCCGGTGGTGGAAGAAAGATCGAAGCGCAGAGCTGGGGCGTCCTTGTTCGATAAGTAGATTACGAAAATACCGGTTGGAGAGAAAAGCGGAAGAGCATGAATGTCCATCGTTCGCCAGCAAGGTTGAATAGAATGAAAGAGATAGAGCATGTATGAGTTCTTCAGGTGAGTGGTGGAATCCTCGAAAGCGACGGGAATGGAGGGCGGGGTATGGACGTCCCTGGCTCAAAGTGATTTGCAAAATTCCCGAAATGAAATGACAGGAATGAGAAGCAGAGAATGGATATCTTGTTGGTCGGTTGAGTTGCAGGGTTTCGGTCGACGGAGAGGAAGATGAATGCTCGAGAAGAAGAAGCTCTGGGGGGGTTTTCTGGGCTTTAGAGGAGTGAGCTCCTTTGTTTCAGAAAATGGAAAATCAGAGAAAAGGGGTTGATCAGAGGAGAGGATTGAACGGCGGCACTGTAGATGGATCCCCCAGGGAACAGTAGGGTTTTGGTTTTTTAACAGCCAGCCTTTGGATGTGGGCTGTGTTTGTCAAGATGGAGCAAGTGATCATATGGGCCTTGGATATTAAGCTAAGTTGGGTTCAGCCAAGATAGATTAAAACCAGGCCTGTCTGACTAAAATGAGATAGTAAAAATATCATCATGAAAAATGACAAGCTCACAACTACGGAAATTTAATTGACAATATTAAATAGGTAGCTAAACAAAAGGGTAGCTTTAAAACATATTATTGTTTGAAAACTCATTTTCGAAAAATTGGGTTTTTCTGAAACACTTTGAAAAATGATTAAGAATTTTGTCAAGAAAAACGATGGTTTCGTTTTGGCACGCACGTTGATACTTTTTTGAAAAAGAAAGGCGACGACCCCTCTTATTTTTGGGAATTTGCTTTATGGGGTGAGAATTTTTGGTGTCTACAGATGGCTCCCCTTGATTCAATTCTGCAAAACCTTTGCATAATTGGATCAAGGTTGACGGGGCGCCAAAAATTCTCACTACGGTTTTGTGATTTGATGGGATGCGATTGTGAGTGTATGAATGTGATTGAAAGCATGAGGACTTATGACGAGCCTCAGTTAGACCTCTTGATATCTAACCCTAGGACTTATGACGAGCCTAGGATACTGACAATAGGGTTGGATTGGGGTGCACGAGGACTTATGACGAGCCTCAACTAGACCTCTTGACATCTAGCTATAGGACTTATGACGAGCCTATAATACCAACAACCCGATTTGATTTAAGGTGCACGAGGGCTTAGGAGTGCCTCAACTGGACCTCTTGATATCCAGTCCTAGGGCTTATGACGGGCCTAGAATGCGATTGAAAGTACGAGGACTTAGGAGTGCCTCAACTAGACCTCTTGACATCTAGCTATAGGACTTATGACGAGCCTATAATACCAACAACCCGATTTGATTTAAGGTGCACGAGGGCTTAGGAGTGCCTCAACTGGACCTCTTGATATCCAGTCCTAGGGCTTATGACGGGCCTAGAATGCGATTGAAAGTACGAGGACTTAGGAGTGCCTCAACTAGACCTCTTGACATCTAGCTATAGGACTTATGACGAGCCTATAATACCAACAACCCGATTTGATTTAAGGTGCACGAGGGCTTAGGAGTGCCTCAACTGGACCTCTTGATATCCAGTCCTAGGGCTTATGACGGGCCTAGAATGCGATTGAAAGTACGAGGACTTAGGAGTGCCTCAACTAGACCTCTTGACATCTAGCTATAGGACTTATGATGAGCCTATAATACTTTGATGGAGTTGTACGAAACTCGCCGCGGTGAAAGGTTGATCTGAAGATGACTTTGATTGTGGATTGATTTGGGATTGGATGTTTTTTATTGCTTTTGTGAGGGATGCGATAGTCGAATGCTTTTTGTTGATGTGGCCCTTGACTTTGTCAGTGTGGGACTTGTGTTTTGGTTTTGTTTTTGGTGGTCTCGGCCCGATGTGCTCTATGGTTTCGGGATTTGGTATGACTTTTGGCTCCAGAGTTCGAGATGGCTCCGGTTTGATACGCAACTCCCTTGTGAGCAACGACTCTGGGATGGTTGATGGGTTTGGCTTTGATATGATATGCGGGCTCCGGTATGACCGGATGGCTCCATTGTGGTCGGGTGGCTCCGGAATGGCTCTGAGATGGCTCCGGTTTGATATGCGGCTCCCTTGTGAGCAACGACTCTGGGATGGTTGATGGGTAGGGATTCGAAATGATCCGAGGGCTCCGGTATGACCGGATGGCTCCATTGTGGTCGGTCTTTGAATGGATGGTTTTTTTTTGAATGAGTGACTTTGAGAACTCGATGGTTTCGATATGATTGGGTGGCTTTGATATGATCCGAGGGCTCCGGTATGATCGGATGGCTCCGGCGCGGTCAGATGGCTCCGGTTTGATTTGTGATTCCCTTGTGAGCAACGGCTCTGGGATGGTTGGTGGGTTTTGATTCAGGTAGAGATTTTCGGGATGGTTGGTGGGTTTTGATTCAGGTAGAGATTTTCGGGATGGTTGGTGGGTTTTGATTCAGGTAGAGATTTTCGGGATGGTTGGTGGGTTTCAATTTGTTTTGGATTTTGATTCGAACGGTGGGTCGATGTGATTTGTGTCCTTTGATGTGGTTGACAATTTTTTTGTTGTGGATGAATGGTTTTGGTATGGATTTTGAATCGAATGGTGGGTCGATGTGGTTTACTGTGGCTGACAGTTTTTTTTTTTTGTGGATGAATGGCTTTAATACGGTCAGTTTCAGCTTCAGTATCGTCGAGAGGGCTCCGGGATAGTTCGGGATGGCTTCGGGGAGGCTACGAGATTGTTCCATTTGATGATAGTGGTGAACAAAAGGGGAATCTTCTTTTGAGGTGGTCGCACCCTGGACGGGCTGCCTACGTACTCAATTTCGTATTGAGATCAGACCTGACGTAGTTCGAAACTATGTAGGCAGGGCCCTGGTGATGAAATAGATCTGACGTGGATTTGAGGTGGCTCCCGTATTGTTCTCGGACTGTTAGGATGCTCCCTGTGTAGTTCCAAGGATGGTTTCAATGTCGGATGATGGTTCCATGGATCCAGTTTGGTTCTGGATACGATGTTTGAGGAGGCCCGGTGACGCTGGATGGCTCTGGAATACGGCCTCGGATGGCTTTAGCTCGGTTTGATGTAGCTCGAAGATAGCCCAGGATGGCTCCGAGATGGTTCGATGTAGCTTGATCATGGTCTGGGATGGCTCCAGTTGACATCTTTTGATCTAAAGTTATGCTTCAACAACTGCAACTGAAGTCGACTCTCGACGAGACTAGGCGGAGTTCTTACTAGTCAGGTGTTGATGATGGAGTGCTTATGATGCATGTAGGTATTAAATGCTGGATACGATGCAAAATGCGTATGCAATTTCTGGAAAAAAGGTATGACCCTATCTCTATTAATACGAGGTTTACAAATATAAGACATCTTCGGTCCGATCTTGAATGACTGTTGAACTGAAATGCGTGAATCGCTTTCCTCTCATGGAGGGATGTGGGTCAATCTCTCGTGAGTATGGCCGTGTGTGCTAAATGGTGTGATTATACTCTCGATGGTCAGAGCAGTATTTTCCTTAGAATTCCTTTTTGAAGTTCTGAACTTTCCAATCCTTACAAGTTCCTCACCTATAACGGGGTTAGCTTTTTATGATTTGGTGCTTAGATCAAAGAGTCACTCGCACTCGGAAGACCTTGTGAAGTAAGGTCGCACTCATTCGCTCATGGTCCCTTTGGTATGACGGGACATGTAGATAACAAGTACGAAGCTTATGATTCATGTTTCAGATTCGATACTTTCAGTTAACGCTCATCGACTTATGAGTCAGAGGTCTTTGTTGGGATATAACGGGGCTGAGGGGTATGACGTATGTCTCATGGGACTGGAGAATTTGTTTGGGAGTTGTGGAGCTTTTGTGCAATAGAGAATATGTTTCACCTTCGCCACGGGTGGAATGATTAGATGGGTTTTTGATAACCTTTGATTGATTTCTGCGGGACATCATTGGTCCTTTGGATTTGGATATCTCCTTCTTGCCTTTTCTGGTGTACGGTTTGGACTTTCTTCTCATTTTTGTGTTTTTGAATTTGCATTTGGCTCATCAACTTTCTCAAGCATCCTTTACTTTGTATTTTGGCTTTTAGCTTTGGAGTTGCACTGACTCATCGATCTTCTTGAACATTTTCAGTGTTCTTTTTTGGTGTTTGTCTTTGGAGTTGCATTGACTCACTAATTTCTTCGAAAGTTTCACTTGTTCTTTTTGTGGGAGATGGTGGGGAGGGGCCATGGCTCCGGCTCCTTCGAGATCCTCTATTGCAGGGGTAAGTGTGTATATGTGGGGTGGCATGTTGTAGAGTTTCTTTTTTTTGAAGAAAGAGTTTTTCGTGAAAGGCTCAGCGGGGCTCACTAAGGGATCATGTACAGGGCAGTCAAGGCTTTTTTGGTTTTGTGGAGATTTTGATTCCTAAGTGCCTCGTCATTCTCATTAGTCAATGATTGTTTTCTTACTATTCTCAGATCTTTGCATGAATCACAGTTCGTATCCTGTTATCGACATTGATCTCACTATGTATTGTGTCTCTCCATGTGATGAAGGAATGCACATGTCACTCATGGTTTTACCTCTATGGACTCGCTCTATCTTCCCTCATCGCTCAGTGGATGGTCCAATACCCTCATTTGAAATTCAAGAGAAAATACTGCTCTTCGTTCACTACTCACTTGGTTTGTGGTGCTGATTTTGATTTGACCCTTGTGTTCGTTGACAGGTCGAGAGTTTAGCGGTTCACGCACTCTATTCAAACAATCAATCAAGATTTTTGCCAAAGACGACGTTTCATACGGGAGTATGCAAATGCAACTATCTACAGTGCAATATATTGTGGTAATATGGAATTACTACGCATAGGATGCATGAGATTATGAAAATGATGATGGAAACGGTTGACTTTTGAACTTTGATTGAATGTTTTTTTATGCAATGCATGAGCGGTAAGACTACACCTAGTCTCGCTTGAGTCGATTCCAGTTGATGATCCATGAAGCGCATCCCGTCAATGTCGGCCTGAAGATGGTCTAAATGTTGGGGTTGTTGTCTGAGAAGTAACTCTCGAGTGAGGTCGGGTTGGTGATTGGCTCCTGGATTTTTTTTTTGAATTTTTAGGGAGTGACAACTCCCGCATGGTGGCCCAACGATATGACGGAGACTGTATTTTTTGGGATTTTTTGGATGTATGATTTTTTGGATTTTGGGGAGTGACAACTCCCGCATGGTAGCCCCACGATATGATACTTTGAGATAGGGAAAAGTTTGAGCTTGGTTTTCTTTTCTATCCCTCTGAGATCGGGCTCTGGCGGTCGAGATATTGGGATGAAAGTGTGCGCGGTGTGGTGACAATGAAACACATGGTTATGCAATTTTTGAGATGGACACGACTCGTGAATGATTGATGGAATTGAAATGGTTGGAAGTGCAAGTGACTTTAAAACGCGTGGGTGCGTGGTGCTCGTGAGTGCGGACGAGATTCATGTATGGCTGATGATTTTGGACTGATGGTAAGTGCATGTGACCTTTTTGTCATGAATGCGATGCATGTGTTTTGCTTTGTGCTCGGTTGCATTTGTTGGTGTTGTTTTTGTAGGGGATACCTCCTGTAGACCGTGAATTTTCACCCCACAAAGCAAAGTTGATGAATGATATATAAATGTGAGGGGTCATCCCTTATTCGTTCTTTTTATTATACGTGCATGCCAAAAGAAACCAAGTTTTTGAAAACAATTTCGAAAACGCGTGTTTTCAAAGTGGTGGATGTTATCAATATAAACTTTGAAGCTCGGTCATTCGCAAATAAAATAGGGAGTAGGGAACCCTATACACATTGGTCTAAATAAATTCAAAGGGAATGTACAACCTATACACAAAGTCTATTCAGAAATTGACAAGAGAGAAAAGAATGCTAGGGGAAAACCTATACATCAATTCTAAAAGTCATTAAATGGGGGAGTTTGAGTATAAAAACTTCTCCCGAATTCTTCTGCTTTGTCTTTGAGCTTCTGACTGGCAGCTCATTCATGTTTGGGCTTCTGATTGGCCACTCGTTCGTCTTCGGGATCTTGACCGGCTACTCGCTCATCTTCTGGCTCTTGCAGCGAAGCGGCATTGTGATCAAACAAAACCGGTTGGTGTTCTTCTGACTCTCAAAAAATTTGATCTCGAACAATCGTTACTGGTCTTCATGTCGCTCGACTCGGGTTGGTGCACCTCTGATTTTCGGTTCAGAATGCAGTTATTGATCTTCATGCGCTCCATCTGCTCCGACGAGGGAAATAAGGGGCATTTTTTTGAGAAAGGAAAGGTGAATGATCGAGCACAAGTTCTTTGTGAAAATCCACCACTTATGTGAAAACACGAATGACTAGTACGCTCCACGGTAATGACCGCTGCTCTTGAAGGTGGGTTGAACTTCAAAAATAGCGAGTCACAACATGGGGACTAAATCATTTATTTTGAAATACTTTTGTGAAAATAACTTCGAAAACTGTTTTCAAAAACAAGTTTGAGATAATATTCATGAAAAAGTTGTTTGAAATTCGTTTGTAAAAAGCAGGTTTTTGAAATCCGTTTTTGGAAATAGTTTTTTGAAATAACATTTGTAAGAAATACTGATCGAAAATCATTTGAAAGTAATAGATTTTTGAAATCTGGTCTTTACAAACCGTTGGACAAAGTTTATTTTCTGAAAGAATGTGATTGAAAATGATTTTAAAACTGCTTTGGAAATAACAATTTTGAAATCATTCGAGATGAACGGCTTTGAAGATATTTCATTAGAGCGTTCGACATGATTCGTTTTCTGATTTTTCAAGTGTTTAAATCGTGATCACACAGACATAAGAACAAAAATATAAATCGTGGCTGGTTTTATGTGGAGCTGAGTGCGAATGATGGGGATAATCACCTTCCAGGTCAATCAGTGCTTCCATACCACCGGGGGAACCGTCGTTCCTTCACTGTTCATCTCTCGGGATTTATCTCTGTTATGCCTTGTGGGGCACGTCATCAAGAAAGTCCGGAGTGCTTAAGTTCGAAAGGTCAGGATACCCGAAGTGATACAGTCACATGAGCCACGGCCGGGGATTATCACAACATACTCACTTTTGGGAAACTTGGGGAAGTACTGCATGGGAACGGGTCTCTCGTCATCTGCACGGTCAGGTGTGTCTAAAGTCCAAATTATTCACTGACTACGTTGTGCCATGTATGGGTATCCGGTAAATACGGGATCCTCTATGGACGTGTAGCGTGACATTGGGCTTTAGAGACACCCGTGGTGCAGAGGAACAATGGAGAACTGAGCCCATGCAATCTTCAGGGTAAGGCAGAAGGGTGGTCAGACAGGCGGCATACAAGGGGGTGACTACCCATAAAACCCGTCCTAGACACCGGATTAGGCAGCTGGACACTGAAGGCTCATGGTTCACTATATGCTGGTCTGGACTCGGATATGGAGGATAATTTTGGATCATGAGTCTTCAGGGCGTAGGTCGGTGACCGTCTCGCCTCGCGGGCTTAACCACTCAGTGAGTGACCCGACTCATGGGAAATCAATCGTGGACCGATTGGGATGCCGTGACTCGTGGAAATAGGGGTGACACAGAGGAATGCATGTCCTAAGCTACCCATGCACTCACAACTTGTAAATGTAAAAGCGGTAATGGTGTAGGTCAATGACCGTCTCACCCCGCAACAAGCAACAATAATATGAATGCGGTAAATAAACCATAGAAGAACAAGCAACCCTATTTACTAACTGTTTTGTTGAAGGCGGTAATTCCAATTGGTTGTTATTAACCTAAAGGGAAGTTAGCTTCATTCAATCCTAAGTGTGTCTCTTTCTAAGTGTGAGCTAATTATTAACCCAATTGTTACAATGTTTGTTGAGGATTTAACAAATCCTAGCTGTCCTCATCAGCTACACACTCTAAGTGTGGAGTAGAATAATCCTAGAGGCTTGGAATGAATCTCTTGAAGGTTTTGAAAGAAGTGGGGAAGTCCCAACAATTTTGAATGGAGTTCAGTCTTCCTTGAGTTTTGAGAAAAACTTACTCAAGTTTTCCCCAGCAGAGTCGCCATTCTGTGGAGGGTGATTTTTCGGTATGAGGGGGGTCTATCTAAATATGGTTCTGACTAAAAAGCCTAGATCCTAGAAATGCCATTCTGTGGAGGGTGAAAACCCGTTATTCTGGCATCCCTCAAATACCTACTACATCGTCCGTCTTTCCCAGAAAGCTTATGGGGAATGCTAGTGAGCACCACACCCGCTCTCAATGGGCTCCACGCGGACTTATGCCCTAAGGGCAGAAATTGACTAGAGTCGCCACCTAGTTTGACCTAAGGAACTAGGAAGGGAAGAGAAGGGTTCTAAGAACCATTGATTGACTCTGAATTTGCTGCTTATGGAAAGGACTTATCTGGTCAGATCAGAGATTCTATTGTGGGTTCGCACTGGGTTACACCCCTTAGAAGTGGCAACGACCACGACTTCAGATTGGTGCCCGAGGAAACCTCGGTCTCCAATTGTCGGGATTACCTTCTTTCAAAACCTTATTAGAGAGATTCAGTTAAAGCCAAAGGATAAGATTAGGATGATAAGAGAGAGAGTGGATGAGGCGAGCTTTTCTGCCAAACCAGCGCCTAGAAGAGGGAATTGGGGAGTTTGGATGAGTATAGAATGAAGATTTGGGAAAGTAGGACTGAATGAATAGACAAGACTTGGAGTCTGATGGTTTGAAGTTTGTGGGGGGCAAAGAAGGTTTGAGCGTTTTGAGAGATATGGAGCCACCTTAGAGGGGAAAAGGGTTTTTTGTTTGGAATGGGGTCGCACCCTAGATGGGCTGCCTACGTACTCAACTCCATGTTGAGATCAACCTTACGTAGTTCACGTTTATTAGGAGATGCTTGAATCCTCCTGGGATGTTTGAAGTATGGGATGTTTTAGCCTGTGAGACGCTCGGGTCTATGAGACGTTTGAAACCTTGAGATGTCGAAGTCTATGAGACATTCGGATCTGTGAGACGCTCGGGTCTGTGAGATAATCGAATCATTGGGATAACAAAGTCTGTGAGACGCTCGAGTCTGTGAGACAATACGAGGTTATTTGGAGGTGAGATGGCTGAGTGAAAATGACATTTTGATTGATGTGGGGTCGCACCCTATGTGGGTTGCCTACGTACTCAACTCCCTGTTGAGATCAGACCTTACGTAGTTCAGGTATTGGGGTTTTGGAGATTTGGGAGTTTTGTGGTTTTGAAGGAATTGAGGTTTTGACCTTTTGGGTCTTTGAGGGGTCAAAGAGGTTTTGTGGTCGTTTTGTGAGGTTTGACAAATTGTCGGGTTCATTTTGAAGTTTGAGGTGCAAAAAGTCTGTGAGACACTCAGGTCTGTGAGATATTTAAAAACTTGAGATGACGGAGTCTGTGAGACGCTCGGGTCTGTAGGATGATCAAGGCTTGAAAGGGTTACAAGTTTTGAAGGTGTTCGGGTGTGAAAAGCTGAGGGTTCTTGAGGTTTTTGAGTTTGCTGAGTCTATGGAGATATTCGAGTTCGTTGAGCTGTTGAGACAGTCGAGTCTATTAAGCTGTTTGAGACGTTTGAGTCTACCGAGCTGTTGAGACGTTTGAGTCTACTGAGCTGTTGAGACGTTCGAGTCTGTTGAGCTGTTAAGACGTTTGAGTCTACCGAGCTGTGAGACGTTTGAGTCTACTGAGCTGTTGAGACGTTCGAGTCTGTTGAGCTGTTAAGACGTTCGAGTCTGTTGAGCTGTTGAGACGTTCGAGTCTGTTGAGCTGTTGAGACGTTCGAGTCTGTTGAGCTGTTAAGACGTTCGAGTCTGTTGAGCTGCTGAGACGTTCGAGTCTGTTGAGCTGCTGAGACGTTCGAGTCTGTTGAGCTGCTGAGACGTTCGAGTCTGTTGAGCTGCTGAGACGTTCGAGTCTGTTGAGCTGTTAAGACGTTCGAGTCTGTTGAGCTGCTGAGACGTTCAGAGATTCGAGATGCTTGAGTTCTAAGGAGTTTGGAGTTTCAAGGAGTTTGAGATTTATGATGTTTGGAATTATATGGGATTGAAATGAAGTTGATTGAATTGGGAATGAAAGGAATTTTGAATTGAATTGGATTGAAATTGAGATTGAATCTAATTGAATTAAGAATTGAATTGATTTTGAATTGGGCTTGAACTGAAATGAATCAGGTTTGGAATCGAATTTGGTTTGAGTCGAATTTGGTTGAGGTTGGAAAATAAGGCAAGTCAAAGTTAGACCAAGTCAAAATGGGATTGAGTCACAGTTGGGTCAAGGTCAACTTGGGCTGGTCAAAGTTCGGATTGGTCAAAGTTTGGGTCTTGGTCAAAGCTTGGGTCATGGTCAAAGTTTAGTCAAAGGTCACAGTTCAAGTCAAGGTTTGGTCAAAGGTCAACATTCAGGTCAAGGTTTGGTCAAAGGTCAACATTCAGGTCAAGGTTTGGTCAAAGGTCAACATTCGGGTCACGGTTTGGTCAAAGGTTCAGGTCAAGGTCAAATTGGTTTGACTTTTGTGGGCTTGGGCTGGTCTAGGCTTAATGGGCCAAATTAGATTTGGACCCGGAATGGGTTTGGGTCCAACTGGGCCTGAATCGAGCTTGATGAGCCAATTGTGTTTTGAAATGGGGTTTGATTTTATTTACAGGGTTGGGCCACACATGGATTGGCCACACATGGATGGGGCCCAATGGGCTTATTGGGCTGAATGGGTCAAGCTAGAAGTGGATCAGACAAGAAGTGGGCTAGGTTGAGCGATTTGGGCTTGATTTGTTATTTGGGCTTGTTGGAGAGAAAATTTGAATGAGAATGTTGGTCTAAAACCAAAAGGAGAATAAATCTATATACATGTATATACATGTTTTGGGTGTGTGTTTTAGGGTTTAGGGGTGTCACCACCACGAGATTGGTCGATGACCTATCAGGCCAGGGGGATCCCTCTATCCTAATGGTTTGGACCTAAAGACATAGTAACTAAGGCTTATGACATTAATAAGCAAAAAGCAAAGGGCATAAATCACGAAATAACAAAGCAAATATCTCACATAGGGTACAAACATTGGGAAAGCAAAATGAAATGTAAACATTATGTACAAAATTTGGTGATGAACACTAGCGAAAATCCTACAAGATTTCAAATTAATTTCCAAGCTCTAATCAATATGTAGAAAGGGGTAAGATAAGCGTTAGGACAACATAATCCAAAACCAGCTAAAGATAACATTCTAAAATTGTTCACTGTAGAGAATGAATTAAATTACGAAGATGAATAAATCCTAAGACTACAGTCGAAAGTAAGAATAATAAACAAATTACAGATTAATACAAACATAGATAAAAATCTTAAATAGAGAGCTGCTATGGGGGGTCGCATCGACGCCGCCTCACTCGAGCTGAAGGGGATCCGAAGAGATACACCAACCGTTTTTCACGTTCGAAGGGAGAGCCCCGATAGTCCAAGCCAAGGTCCATCTCCTTAGTCCATGAGCAGTTTTCCATTCCATAAGCATTATGTACATGTCAAAGAACACGTTCAATAGAGACAGAGCGCATTAGTCAAAGAACGGAAGAGGGTTGGGGTGTGTGCAATGGGATCATACGGCCCCTCTCAATGGGAGGAAAGGGGGCAATCTAATCATCTCCCACACCCCAACCGAGAACATAGGAAAGAGTTTCAAGCTGCCAACAAAATGCTAAAATTGTAAGATAAATCAAACATTGGGGCTGCTGCTCAGATTGGTTCAACATCTTAGATTATGACTCAAACCAAAGTGTAGTATCAAAAGATGGGTTGTGAGTCATGTGGGATCATACCTAGGAGGGTTTATATCATTTCCCTCTAAGATGAAGAATTAATAAGGACCATCCAACCAACGAGTGGTTTATCTAACAATTATAGCATCGGGCAACTATCTCTCAATCTATGTTCATATCTAAGTGCGAAGGACAATCACATGCTAGTCTCTAACCAATTTCCAAACCAAATCTGAGCGCAGGAGCAATTAATTATCAAACCAACTGAATCGCAATTATAAAAACTGAAGGATAGAATTTCCAAACCGACATCAATGCGCAAGGGACAATTGATTACCAGAGGTGATTAATCATAGTATAGGTCGAAAGGTAGAATTTCCAAACCCAATAGAAGCATCGAGCCCATTCCAAGCAGCCCACGTAGGTCAGATAAATTGCATTTGTACCTCGGCCCAACATGAAACCAAATGTAGTGAGCAAGCCGAGGTACCAAGCCCAAAGAACATCGGTACAGTCACACGCGAAATCCGAGACCAACTCCAACTCAAACAGGGCAGCCCCAATCCAACAGTACCTCAGCCAAAGCGCAAAAACAAAGCGTAATCAGAATAGTGAAATACCCCAACCTTGGTATGTTGTTTAAACGTTAAATAATAAATTATTAAGACTAAAAAGAGTCTTAGTAATATTGGTAAACAATTTAAAAGATAAGTAAATACAGTTAAATGCCTTAAAGGCAATAAAGGGCGAAATATGCTCTAAACTTGGGATGGTCTTGATTAAGACTTAATAAACTTACCAAGACCTTACTTATTTATTAATGAGCCTATTAAATCAATTACCAAAGAAAACCGAGCTTGAAAACAAGTTAAAACACAAAATGTGCTTAAAGGAGTCATAAAGCACGTTTTTGAAAAATTGTCTTGTAAATGAGTTTTGAATGGCTAAATGTCCATCATTACTCTTTAATTAATATGTGTACTATTTAGTATCACATTTGGAAGTTTAAATTAATGGGGAAGTAAGAATTGCGTTTCTACGTGTCTTGTTATTATGAATAGTAACTAAAATAAGCTAGTTTGTAACATATGTTAACATATGTAATTTAATTGGGCAATAAAGACTAATTAACCCCTTATATGTGAATGGGGGCCGGTTTGCATGTGAGGAGTCGTCACTTTGCTTGCTGGTTGAACAAACAGATAAGAAGATAAGTGAGTAATTGAAAAAGCACTATTTGCTTTACATAATAAATATCTTCAAAAAGCAACTACAATCATTCATTCTCTCATTTCTCTTGCTGTTTCACGTAGCCACTCCCTTCCTTTCCTTCCTTCACGATCGAAAGCACCAGCACCAACATACAACTTCAAATCCTTGTAACTTCTTGCTCACTTGTCCAAATCTAAAACCGAGACCACCGATCTCTTAGTTTCATCAAGCTCTTCGACTTAGTCCTTCAAATCTTCAAGAGCTCCATTTTGGTGCCAAGAGGAATCTCCATGGAAGGAGCTTGAGTTCATCTTTTTACGTAGTATTGTTCTCCTTTGCTTCAAGGTAAGGAAACTCAAAGAAAAAGGGTGTTTCCTCCATGTTTTGTTAACCAAAATAGCTTAGAATTCCTTGGAAAATGAACGTACGTTGTCTACTGAAACTACCTAAAGAGCCAATGGTAAATGACTTAGAAAAATGTTCTCAAAAGACTAGTAAAGGACATACGTATGCTGTTGTTTTGCAGGTGAAAGGCAAATATATTGTGGGAAATTCAGTGTTTAAGATTATGCATTTTAAGAGCCTAAGTGCTACGCAAATTTAAATTGTGCACTATGTTGTTATGTGGTGTATATTTGATGAAGTTTTGAGTATAAGAGTGTACGTAAAATCATTTGGGAAGCTAAATATTTGATGGGTGTAAACAACTCACGCAGCAGGACATGAAAAATGCGAGTACGTCAATCCAGTAGCTTTGGTCCGGGACTTGGGGTGTGAATAACATCCCGGACCATATGTCAAAAAATGTCGTGAGTTTTTCATAGTTTTAGGTCCGGGACTTGGGTCATGTACAAGGACCCGGACCA
The DNA here is from genome assembly GCA_023374045.1 of Limonium bicolor. NCBI lineage: Eukaryota > Viridiplantae > Streptophyta > Magnoliopsida > Caryophyllales > Plumbaginaceae > Limonium > Limonium bicolor. Next base: position 257,651,505 of record CM041778.1, on the reverse strand, counting down.
ACCTTCTTAAATTACCGAGAGTTTGTTTGCCTAGAATGGTCCGGGACTTAGGACCTGGGTGAAGTCCCGGACCACCCCATTTTAAAAGCCGAGAGTACACTTAGCATATGGTCCGGGTCTTAGGATGGAGACAAGGTCCCGGACCAATGTAAAACTTGGTTTTAAGGTATGAAAATGATGCCTAATGATGGGGATTGATGGATAATGATGTTATAAGGTTGTATAAGACATGTTAGGTGAGTTGTAATGACAATTTGGAGGGTGAAAAGTTAAGGTAAAATGGAAGAGTAAAACAAGTTTAAAATGCAAAGGTATTTAACTAGCTAACGGAGTTAACTATAGTCATTCGACGTTACACAAACATGTTACCCCAATGTTAATGAAGGTAACTTTAATGTACCAGTTGTTCGAGAATTGTTCGAGGAACCTAAATGGACATGGTAGAGTGGACTCCGGCGACAGGTATGGTTTTCTTGCAACCTGTGTCCTACCGGATTACACCGGCTTGTATGCCAATGTGTTTTTCTGTGTGTTTGCCACCTTGTAAGATAAAACATGAAATGAGTTTATAGTAATTCATTTATGTGGCGAATCTGGCCTCCGATACCGTTTAACCTCAAATAAGTGTTAAACCTTAACTAACCAGAACTAGGAACACATGAGAGATCGGTATTCGGTGTTAACGACCCAAACCTTGGGAACGTTCTAACCACGGCTATGCGTGAGTTAGTTGTGTATGGTTATTGTTTGTAGTGTGTGAACCTCCCTTACATGCTTAACACGGTTGTGATACCGAATGGTGTGTGGATGTGATAGGTTCCATAATGGAGCCTTAACTACTTAATTATAAGTATATGTGTACTAATGGGGGGTGAGGAGTCCGGTCATGTTCCGGCCACGCGTGTGATGGACGGGAGTCGATGTCATACCCGGTTCGACTCTCTTGGTGTATGTTAGGTTGTTTACTCATTGGGTTTCCAATCTTCCCTTTAGCTTAGCCAAAGCTATGTTACTGACTCACGTCGGTTTTCTGGGGCATACAATGGTTGTTCGGTGTGCTAGGTTTACTGTACCCGACGCACCTTAGAGTTAAGTTATCTGTTCATTTAAAGAAACGGTAGCAAGTTATGGAACAGCTTATCATGAGTTTGGCAACATTCTCTAGGCTCTAAAGTGAACTAATTGTGGTTGGTTCCTTAAGAGAACCGTACCCGTTGTGTTATGTGTTATGGATGTATTGCAATTCCTATTCGGTGTGAAGTTATATGTGGTAAATTGTGGATATGTGGATTATGGTTATGAATTCAGGTTTATATAAGAAGCGTTTAAGGATAACCCGATTAATGGGTAAATGTCGTCTGTTAAGGAAGTAACTCCATTAAGAGGAGAGCCACTCTAGGGTTAAAGGAAACAATGTTGATTTGTTATGTGTGGATGTGTGGATGTGTTGGATGTTTGTTGAGCCCTATAGCTGGGCGTATGCATTGTGTTGTGTGTTATGGTTTACATGCAGGATTTAAATATAATCAACAGCATGCTAAGACGACAATTAGTTGTGCGTGGCCCGGTAGCATGCGGGCTGCGGGATTACCATACCAGCAAAGGTGCTGAGCCCCTTGGGGGCCACCCTTTTCTCCTTTTTCTATTTCAGGTACAAGGAGCTGGAAGCCGTTCGAGAGTAGGACGGGGTAGATGTTTGTACATTGGTAGCCCTTTAATGGTGTATGTATTATAGGTGTAGTAAGACCGAATTTGTTATCGGCATTGGTTAATGAATACTCGGTACAGTGGGGGATGTATATGTAAATAATTGTTGGAAGTGGAATCAGGATTGTATGGTGTAGTTGCTCGGGGATCTAGTCCATCAGACCGATATAATATGTATGTATTAGCCTTGTTAGCCACGTGGGTGGTTAACGGCGTGTAACACCAACGGATTAAGTAATGTGATGGTTTATGTTTCCGCTGCAGATGGTTATAAAGTGCGACGTTGTGGATGGGGTGTTACAAAAAGTGGTATCAGAGCGAAGTATCGCTCTGATGACTGAATTACCGAGCTTAGGAAGTACCGAGTTAAGATTTTTAGTATTTTGGGTTAAGGGTTGAGTATAGCGTGAGAGGTACGCTAGTTAGGAACTACCAGAATACTGGAAACCATATATCCATCCCGCCCTCCACAACCCCTATTTTATGACTTGGGAAGGAACGCCAGAGAGATGAAAGCCCTCTCTTACCCGGGAAGACCCGGTCTGGCTGTTATTAACTATCTTGTAAGTATGGGGAACCTGTCATACGGTAGATTCTGAAAATTAGAAATCCCGGAGACGGTTCCCAGGTGAACAACTGTAACCGCACTTGATAGCAAAGAATGGAGAATCTGGTGTAAGGAAAATAGAATTTCCAGCAACCTGGGTCGACATGCCGAGCAGTCGAGAACAACCAGCTTGCAAGCGCAAGTGTGCAACAGGCAAAAGTGGGGTAGTGAAGCCCGAGACAAGTGTCTACGGGATGGCAATGTTAGGTAATGGCACCAACGGTATACCAACCGACGAAGGAACTACAACGTAGTACCCAAACAAGAGACAAGTCTCAGTAACCACGACAAATGCGTGGAATGGGCTACGAAGATACAATAATAAGTAAAAAGGGGTCTCCCAGAAGGGGAAACACCCTAGTAAATGTTTATTAGAGGAGGACAATGAGAAGTTGTGCAGGAGATTAGTTACCAATTAAGTATCCAAGTAAGGGCCCATGGCCACTGAATACGGTGCAGACAAAAACAGTACCGCAGCCGGTACATGTTGAACCGACAGCCAGTTAACAGGGCGCACTTGCCGTGGCAAGTGCAGCTATAACAGGGCTGTTCGAAGAAAAAAAAAAGACAACTACAAACTACTTAGTAAAGTACCCAGAATTAATGTGATCATCGTAACCGTGGAAGGGCTTAACAGCCTAACCTTTGTAAATGGGAATATATCAGTCAGCAAGAAGCTAGACTTGGTTAAGGCAAGAAGGTGTTGTGAAACCAGGAGAATTTTTCTTTCAAACTCAGATATATTTCAAACTCTTTTCTTTCAAAACCAAATTCTCTTTTAAACCAGTACTCCTTTTACCCTTCTTTCAAACCAGATTACCTTTGAATAACCGGACGGAAACCGGTGAACCCGAGGGTAGCAACCCGACGGTATGGATGGAGTTCAGAATAATATAACGATGGATAAACCTTCCCTGGAATGAGTTCGGGAAGCACGGAATGTATATTGTCAGAGGACAATATAAGGGAGTTGACAACAGAATACTTCACCTAGGCGTGTGACGGACACTACGAGTGTACCAACTGCGTTGTGGGACGACCGCACTCCGATAGGAGCATGTGGGCCTAACAGACCTACTTATGGGTTAGTCGGGTAAGTAGTAATGTATCAGTATGATACCCCATATATGTATACGAGAAGAGTCCGAAACACGGGAAGTAGTCGACTCCATACTACGGTCAGCAGTAAAAGTCAAGTAAGAGCTAAGGATTACCACGAATGGTCGAAGTGAAGGAACCCAGTTGAGAAGACTAAAGGAATTGGTAAATTCGTCCAAGAGAATGTGTAGAGTCAAGAAGTGCGAAGAGCACGGATGGTTATGCAAAGACATCACGTATGTCTTAGGAAGTTGAAGGAATGAGACATGGTAGCTGGAACGAATACCCAGCTAAGGAAGTAAGAAGGCATAGTCTACTGAATGTACTCATAGGTGAAAGTTAAATGTAATGGCATACCTTAGTAACACCCAGGAGTAATCCTTGAAGGGTGTTTGGGATCAAACATTGTTGGATGGGGCAACGTAACAGAAACGTAAGAAGGGAACCCACTTAACAGTAGGACCCTAAGTTGCCAAAGAGACAACTTGGAAGGAATCGAGATGTGACGACCTTGTTAAACCATGTAATGTCGTACAGAAAGGTAAATGTGTGGTAATAGCCTTTAGTGAGCAGAGCTCGAGGCAGTGGCTTATAAGCCACAAGCGAGATAGGTCATGTAATTGAATCAATTATAGAAGTTTATGTTGTACAGGAAAATAAAGCGGAGAACGAACCACTGCTTAAAGAGTGGGGATACCTCTAGATATGGTGAAACCGCGAGAGCGGTAGATGTGTGGATCAAGTTTAGGAAATATGTGGAGGATGAACCATGTTGTTATTACCCCAGGATGATTTGAATAAAATAATACGAAAGAAAGTGTTTGTAACAGTGGTGTAGACAGGAAGAGTACTAAGTCTGGTAGCAACCACCATAGGTGTGTGATGTTAAATGTGTAGCGAACAACGCTTAAGAAAATAAAGGCTCGAGAAATAGTGTATGCAGAAATCAGCCAAACGGGTGGCCGAATATAATAACGGATGCAGTGTAAGTTGATGTTGTATAATGAAAGAGGATACGGTGTGTACTAAGCGACCGTTGTATAAATATTATTAAGGGATGGTATACAATTAAGCAGAGTTGTGAGTTAAACCCAGTGGAGATACAACAGTAAGTTATAACGAATAAGCTGGACAGTAAACCAGTAGCCGGTATTATGAGATAAGAATCTCAGTAAAACACAGTGTGAATTCCTATTGCAATCGCATGAGAGATTTACTGCCAAGAGTTACGCCTCTGCACTCTGTATGACTGAGTGTTTTGGTATTGCGTTTGCGCAATAACGATCGAGTGGGATAGCTAGGATTTGGAAGATGATAATTGTGGAAGGCGAACAAAGAGAATTATAACACTATAAGACCGAGGCATATGAAATGCAAGGTCATATCAATGAAATGATACTGGTACAGAACTAAATATGGAAGCAGGACTGGCAATAAGTGACTACAGTAGCACTAAGTATCAAATATCGGTATGAAATATACCTCAGGTGTAGGAAATAACTGAGAGAGCACTACACATCAGGTAGTAGCTCAACCTCAACCGGCAGTAAGTCGAAAGGAATTGAGGCAATAATTGAGAAATACATAGCAGTATACACTGTAAATTGTCATGGAGGTAGATGAAAGGTTTGTAACTCACCGAATTCGCTCACGGTAAGAGATACCACGCTTCGGTTGAGAAACCATGGTTACCAGGATAAGGGTAATACATAAGAGGTGTACAGTACAGTAACAGTAAAGAGTGGGGAAAACTAGCTCTATGAGTACCAGAGTTGTGCAACAGAGGCCAGCGAGCCCATGCATCGAATATGAATAAGTGGCTAGTAATCAATGCCTAGAAGCCTTATAGGCCAGGAACGAAACCGGTAATGAGTTAGATAAACTCCAATGAGAATCCTTGGTTTAGGAACTAAACCGCTAAATGGTCAAGATCCTTTAACGGACCGCGTGGAAGTTAAAACACTTCACGACGGTAGAACATTTTTAACACTATGTTCAGTGGTTGATTACGTGGGCGTAATCTCTTTAAGGGGGGTAGAGCGTAAAACCGCTTAGTGTGTTTTACCGTACAAGTGTACGTGAACTATGTTGTGCATAGCACAAAAATAAATTGTTATGATGGTTGGCATGATTAATAATTTGTTATGGTGGTTGGCATGGTTAAATGGTGGTAATTGCGCACAGAAGATGCGAAATACTATTGTGGTAGGTGTGACTACCTTGGTAATGGTTGTGGGTAAGTACAAGTACTAAGGAGTAAATAAACTCCTGGGGAACTAAAGCCCCAATGGTGTGTGTTGCATAATACCAAATGTAACACGATGTATTGTATTTTGATTAAAAACATGTATATATATAGTGTGGTGATTTACGAAGGGTATGAAACTGACATGGAACTTAGTAAGAATTAGATTCCCTAGGTAACTTGATTAAAAGAGAATGGAGGTAATTGATAGACTAAGTTCTATCCCTGGGAGATGTAATGATTATGACTAGAAGGATCAAAAGATAGAAAGTGGAATATGCTTGAATTAATTGTTGGTTGAAAATGAAGTGGGAGGTGGAACTTGATTTGCATGCGATCAAGGGAAGCCGAACACAAATTGGGGTGGAAGGATAGTTCAACACTGATGCTGATCACATCAGGGTTGGATGACTCTTGAAGCTCCCTATAAGTGGTCACAAATAACACCATTAAGAAAGGATGCAAAGAGCATAAGTTGGACTTGGAGTTGTATTGAATTTTCAAAAGGGTTTTCAATAGGTATTTCCAAAACAGTGGATTGATATTTTGAATAAAGGATTCTCCTGTTTACTTAACCTGGTAAAGGATATTTTTGTAGTACTTGCTCACGAGCTGAGGACGTATGAGCCTTTGTCTTCGGACCGGTGACATGAGAAGTACATATGTTAAATTAAGTGAATGTTTTGATCTCCCAAAGGAACGGGGACCCAACCCCACCCCCCCCCCCCCCCCCCCCCCCCCCCCCCAGCAGGTGTCCATCGCGACCGGGTTCTGCGGGATCACAGTGTATATGTAATCAACGTGGGACTCGAGCCATGAAGTATGGAAAAGTATTTCTATTTGTTATACGTCTAAGGCATGTTTGGTATGTGTAATAATGTTACTTTGACCATGATCTTGATGTGGTTCAGTTCTGAATGATTAGTTACTTGGGCCTATAGTCCAAAGGTGGTCATGTTACCCAGACCTGAGAGTCGAGGGTGTTATGTGAGTACAATACTATTAAGGTACCCGGACCATTGAGTCCGAGGTAATCATGTGAGAATGATACGTTATGGATGGGATTGCAGTGAACCCGACCTTCAAGGTCCGAGGTTGTGGTGTAAGGTGTGTTGGTTATGGAAGTGTTTTATATAAGTAATTCCCGTATTCTAAACCATGATATTGGGAAGTGTGAACTTCGGGGACGAAGTTCTTTTAAGGGGGGTAGACTGAAATACCCCAAACCTTGGTATGTTGTTTAAACGTTAAATAATAAATTATTAAGACTAAAAAGCGTCTTAGTAATTTGGTAAACAATTTTAAAGATAGTAAATCCGTTAAATTGCCTAAAGGCAATAAAGGGCGAAATATGCTCTAAACTTGGGATGGCTTGATAAGACTTAATAAACTTACCAAGACCTTACTTATTTATTAATGAGCTATTAAATCAATTACCAAAAAAACCGAGCTTGAAAACAAGTTAAAACACAAAATGTGCTTAATAGGAGTCATAAAGCACGTTTTTGAAAATTGTCTTGTAAATGAGTTTTGAATGGCTAAATGTCCATCATTACTCTTTAATTAATATGTGTACTATTTAGTATCACATTTGGAAGTTTAAATTAAGGGAAGTAAGAATTGCGTTTTACGTGTTGTTATTATGAATAGTAACTAAAATAAGCTAGTTTGTAACATATGTTAACATATGTAATTTAATTGGGAATAAAGACTAATAACCCCTTATATGTGAATGGGGGCCGGTTTGCATGTGAGGAGTCGTCACTTTGCTTGCTGGTTGAACAAACAGATAAGAAGATAAGTGAGTAATTGAAAAAGCACTATTTGCTTTACATAATTAAATATCTTCAAAAGCAACTACAATCATTCATTCTCTCTTCTCTTGCTGTTTCACGTAGCCACTCCTTCCTTCCTTTTCACGATCGAACAGCACCAGCACCAACATACAACTTCAAATCCTTGTAACTTCTTGCTCACTTGTCCAAATCTAAAACCGAGACCACCGATCTCTTAGTTTCATCAAGCTCTTCGACTTAGTCCCTTCAAATCTTCAAGAGCTCCATTTTGGTGCCAAGAGGAATCTCCATGGAAGGAGCTTGAGTTCATCTTTTTACGTAGTATTGTTCTCCTTTGCTTCAAGGTAAGGAAACTCAAAGAAAAAGGGTGTTTCCTCCATGTTTTGTGTTAACCAAAATAGCTTAGAATTCCTTGGAAAATGAACGTACGTTGTCTACTGAAACTACCTAAAGAGCCAATGGTAAATGACTTAGAAAAATGTTCTCAAAAGACTAGTAAAGGACATACGTACTGCTGTTGTTTTTGCAGGTGAAAGGCAAATATATTGTGGGAAATTCAGTGTTTAAGATTATTGCATTTTAAGAGCCTAAGTGCTACGCAAATTTAAATTGTGCACTATGTTGTTATGTGGTGTATATTTGATGAAGTTTTGAGTATAAGAGTGTACGTAAAATCATTTGGGAAGCTAAATATTGATGGGTGTAAACAACTCACGCAGCAGGACATGAAAAATGCGAGTACGTCAATCTAGTAGCTTTGGTCCGGGACTTGGGGTGTGAATAACATCCCGGACCATATGTCAAAAAATGCCGTGAGTTTTTCATAGTTTTAGGTCCGGGACTTGGGTCATGTACAAGGACCCGGACCAACCTTCTTAAATTACCGAGAGTTTGTTGCCTAGAATGGTCCGGGACTTAGGACCTGGGTGAAGTCCCGGACCACCCCATTTTAAAAGCAGAGAGTACACTTAGCATATGGTCCGGGTCTTAGGATGGAGACAAGGTCCCGGACCAATGTAAAACTTGGTTTTAAGGTATGAAAATGATGCCTAATGATGGGGATTGATGGATAATGATGTTATAAGGTTGTATAAGACATGTTAGGTGAGTTGTAATGACAATTTGGAGGGTGAAAAGTTAAGGTAAAATGGAGAGTAAAACAAGTTTAAAATGCAAAGGTATTTAACTAGCTAACGGAGTTAACTATAGTCATTCGACGTTACACAAACATGTTACCCCAATGTTAATGAAGGTAACTTTAATGTACCAGTTGTTCGAGAATTGTTCGAGGAACCTAAATGGACATGGTAGAGTGGACTCCGGCGACAGGTATGGTTTTCTTGCAACCTGTGTCCTACCGGATTACACCGGCTTGTATGCCAATGTGTTTTTCTGTGTGTTTGCCACCTTGTAAGATAAAGCATGAAATGAGTTTATAGTAATTCATTTATGTGGCGAATCTGGCCTCCGATACCGTTTAACCTCAAATAAGTGTTAAACCTTAACTAACCAGAACTAGGAACACATGAGAGATCGGTATTCGGTGTTAACGACCCAAACCTTGGGAACGTTCTAACCACGGCTATGCGTGAGTTAGTTGTGTAAGGTTATTGTTTGTAGGTGTGTGAACCTCCCTTACATGCTTAACACGGTTGTGATACCGAATGGTGTGTAGATGTGATAGGTTCCATAATGGAGCCTTACTACTTAATTATAGGTATATGTGTACTAATGGGGGGTGAGGAGTCCGGTCATGTTCCGGCCACGCGTGTGATGGACGGGAGTCGATGTCATACCCGGTTCGACTCTCTTGGTGTATGTTAGGTTGTTTACTCATTGGGTTTCCAATCTTTCCTTTAGCTTAGCCAAAGCTATGTTACTGACTCACGTCGGTTTTCTGGGGCATACAATGGTTGTTCGGTGTGCTAGGTTTACTGTACCCGACGCACCTTAGTGTTAAGTTATCTGATCATTCAAAGAAACGGAAGCAAGTTATGGAACAAACTTATCATGAGTTTGGCAACATTCTCTAGGCTCTAAAGTGAACTAATTGTGGTTGGGTTGGCTCCTTAAGAGAACCGTACCCGTTGTGTTATGTGTTATGGGTGTATTGCAATTCCTATTCGGTGTGAAGTTATATGTGGTAAATTGTGGATATGTGGATTATGGTTATGAATTCAGGTTTATAATAAGAAGCGTTTAAGGATAACCCGATTAATGGGTAAATGTCGTCTGTTAAGGAAGTAACTCCATTAAGAGGAGAGCCACTCTAGGGTTAAAGGAAACAATGTTGATTTGTTATGTGTGGATGTATGGATGTGTTGGATGTTTGTTGAGCCCTATAGCTGGGCGTATGCATTGTGTTGTGTGGTTATGGTTTACATGCAGGATTTAAATATAATCAACAGCATGCTAAGACGACAATTAGTTGTGCGTGGCCCGGTAGCATGCGGGCTGCGGGATTACCATACCAGCAAAGGTGCTGAGCCCCTTGGGGGCCACCCTTTTCTCCTTTTTCTATTTCAGGTACAAGGAGCTGGAAGCCGTTCGAGAGTAGGACGGGGTAGATGTTTGTACATTGGTAGCCCGTTAATGGTGTATGTATTATAGGTGTAGTAAGACCGAATTTGTTATCGGCATTGGTTAATGAATACTCGGTACAGTGGGGGATGTATATGTAAATAATTGTTGGAAGTGGAATCAGGATTGTATGGTGTAGTTGCTCGGGGATCTAGTCCATCAGACCGATATAATATGTATGTATTAGCCTTGTTAGCCACGTGGGTGGTTAACGGCGTGTAACACCAACGGATTAAGTAATGTGATGGTTTATGTTTCCGCTGCAGATGGTTATAAAGTGCGACGTTGTGGATGGGGTGTTACAAATAGGGCATATGTCAGACCAATAAGTCACCAACGGACTGGTGATAAATCAGCCCAAATCAGGTCATTGAGAATCCACCAACTAAAGAGTAAATCATCAGCAATCAAAGTATCGTTAGACAGATTGGTAACATAGGAACATGAGCTTCAGTTCTCAAAGGCCGGAAAGAGTCGAAGACCCGGAGAATAATAGTCGCGACCAAATATACTTGCAGTAAAACGATGAATCAGGTCCACGAGTTTGTCCGAGGTCAAAAACAAGTAACTACAGCGAGCGGCCATCAAATTCCTTAGGTTTATCAGGACTAAACACAATTCGAATGACTTAAGGCGACACAGCCAGAATGGCTTACAAATCATGAATATCTCGGCAAAGTATCATTAAGGGTCAAATTAGCTCAACCGATAACATCAGAAACAGAGAGATTAACAAGTCAACATCAGCACTCATGGGTCAAAGAGATAAGCACTAGAGTCAGAGCCTCAACAACGTCGGTGAATTAACACCGGTTCATTGTCATCAGAACTAGAGTTTCAGAATTAAGCAAATTGCAAACTGTGTCGTCGTTCAAACCCAACTTATTGTTTATCAGTGCCTCTGTTGGAACCAAATCAGGACGTCGAGATAGACCCGAAATGCCCAGTAAACCGGAAATTCAAGCAAGCCCAATAAATTTAAGGGAAAATTACATCCCCCACCCATGGGGTTTGGCATAATTTCACAAACCACCCATGTGGTTTACATATTTAAAATGCCCACCCATGTACTTTACACAGTTTTACATCCGTCACCTAATTCTCCTTTACCGTTAATAAATGCCATGTGGCCTTTTTATTTGCTCTCTATGCTAAGTTGGTGGAACGGGTTTTGGTTAACCCAAAATATAATTCGACAAAGAATTCTTGGCCTCCTCTCGACCTCAGCCACTATCTCATCCGCCGCTTCCCCTGCAACCTTGCTTACCTCCTCTCGCACCTCCAATTCCTCCTCCTCTTCCTCTTCAACACTAGACCCTAAACAATTCTGGGCACTTCAATCTCTCAGCATACCTACTTTGAAATACCTCTGCTCAAACCATCCCTTACGGTTGTCAGCGATAAATCCACACCATTGCCACCACATCTTCATCGCCATCCGCCATATTCATCCATCACCCCGTTCACGCTGCAACTCGCATCATCCCAAAATTAAACACACTACAGAAGATATTCTTACTGGATTTAAGATGCATGCGCGTGGATGGAGATCAATATATTGCATGCCTAAGCTGGCAGCTTTCAAGGGATCTGCCCCAATCAATTTGTCTGATCGTTTGAATCAAGTGCTTCGATGGGCTTTGGGTTCTGTTGAAATTCTTTTCAGTCGCCATTGCCCCATATGGTATGGTTACAATGGAAGGTTGAAAGGCTAGAAAGATTTGCATACATAACACCACAATATATCCGATCACAGCCCTTCCCTTAGTCGCATACTGTACATTACCAGCTATCTGTCTCCTCACTGGAAAGTTCATTATCCCTCAGGAGAATCATGCTTGGTTTAGCGGCTGTTCCTCTTCTCGTCGTTTCGCCTCTGTTATTCCTTCACCGACGGTTCTGGAACTCTCACCTTCACCGATTCTCGCCTTCGCCTCCTCACGCCGCTCGCTCTCAGTACAGTCGACGACGAAAGGAAACGAGGTTGGCGGCGGATGATGACGGTAGTGAATAGCTCCCCTTGTTCGCCAGTCAGGGTTGGAAAATTACAGTGAGTGACGAGATGAAGACCCTGTGAGTGAAGATGACCGTGACGAAGTTGAAGATTACCGTGAAATTATTGTGACTGATAAGAAATTCAAATCTGCGAACAAATTATTGTGGCTGAAGATGAAGTCACCAGATTGAAGATGACGGTTAGTGAAGAGAATGAAAAGACGCTTTCCTCTCCTTGTTCGTCAATTCTGGTTGCAAAATTTCAGGAGATTAATTGGTGAGCGAGAATGAAGAGTTGCGTTTTGTTTTTTGTTTTATTGGGGGTGGTTTTTCCGGTCTTCAACCTCGATGCGTGACGATGAAGAAGACCGATGTGGTGTCTAGATGGGATGACGGTCGATGGAGGTGTGGTGGCGGAAGTCTCGTGGTGTGGGCGGAGCTGGAGAGTATGTGGTCGTGATGGTGATGGCGTGAAGACGACGTGGTGTGATGCGAAGGCGGGTGATGTAGATGGATCGAGATGGAGATCTGGTGTGATGCGAAGGCGGGTGAATGGTCTGTGGCCGGTGATGATGGGATGAAGAAGGTGGTGAATGGTGCGACCCGATGGCGTGAATCTCTGTGGCGTGAGTATGAAGGTAGTCGACGTTGTGATATCGTGGTGAAGACGAAAGTACTGTATTATAATCGTAGTGAAGAAACCAATTAAATGAGGCCACGTGGATGTCACAATAAACAAAAGTAACAGAAATGAGTAAAAGTTGACGGGTGTCAAACGGGAAAAACTTGATGGGTGGGCATTTTAAATATGTAAACCACATGGGTGGTTTGTGAAATTATGCCAAACCCCATGGGTGGGGGATGTAATTTTCCCTAAATTTAATGATAGTAACAGATTTGGTGAAAGAGCAAGGGAAGGAGCGTCACAACCGTATTCAAGTGAATGGTAGGTGACCGTCGGTGAAGACAGATTTTGACATCAGTAGATGATAGCAGTAAATGATGGTCACTAATCCGCGAGGTTGATTTTGCGACCACCGTGAGTCCTTCACAACCCAGAATCGGAGCGAAACACAGAAGCATTCGCAAAGGTGACTCGAGATTCATCAAAAATCAAGGGATTCGCAGCCGCGGTGAGTTTCAGAGTACAGAGAATCGACACCAAGAGTTACTCTAGTTACAACTTCGGATTGTGAAAGATGATACAACATGGATTTGTAGATCGACAGAGGAACAAGAGGGATGGAGCAATGTTCTTTGTTCGCTGGCTAGGTTACAAAAATACCGTCGTCTCGTCCTGAATGAGAACGAGAAGAGATACAGTAGCAAGTAGCTACTCTCACTCGTCAGTGGGTTGCAAGTTACGGCCGGTGGTGGAAGAAAGATCGAAGCGCAGAGCTGGGGCGTCCTTGTTCGATAAGTAGATTACGAAAATACCGGTTGGAGAGAAAAGCGGAAGAGCATGAATGTCCATCGTTCGCCAGCAAGGTTGAATAGAATGAAAGAGATAGAGCATGTATGAGTTCTTCAGGTGAGTGGTGGAATCCTCGAAAGCGACGGGAATGGAGGCGGGGTATGGACGTCCCTGGCTCGCAAGTTGATTTGCAAAATTGCCGAAACGAAATGACGGGAATGAGAAGCAGAGAATGGATATCTTGTTGGTCAGTTGAGTTGCAGGGTTTCGGTCGACGGAGAGGAAGATGAATGCTCGAGAGAAGAAGCTCTGGGGTGGGTTTTCTGGGCTTTAGAGGAGTGAGCTCCTTTGTTTCAGAAAATGGAAAATCAGAGAAAAGGGGTTGATCGGAGGAGAGGATTGAACGGCGGCACTGTAGATGGATCCCCAGGGAACAGTAGGGTTTTTGGTTTTTAACAGCCAGCCTTTGGATGTGGGCTGTGTTTGTCAAGATGGAGCAAGTGATCATATGGGCCTTGGATATTAAGCTAAGTTGGGTTCAGCCCAAGACTAGATTAAAACCAGGTCTGTCTGACTAAAATGAGATAGTAAAAATATCATCATGAAAAATGACAAGCTCACAACTACGGAAATTTAATTGACAATATTAAATAGGTAGCTAAACAAAAGGGTAGCTTTAAAACATATTATTGTTTGAAAACTCATTTTCGAAAATTGGGTTTTTCTGAACACTTTGAAAAATGATTAAGAATTTTGTCAAGAAAAACGATGGTTTCGTTTTGGCACGCACGTTGATACTTTTTTGAAAAAGAAAGGCGACGACCCCTCTTATTTTTGGGAATTTGCTTTATGGGGTGAGAATTTTGGTGTCTACACCCGTCAGTTGAAAAGCACGAACAACACTACCCACCATGATCTGGAGCTTGGAGCAGTCGTGTTTGCACTCAAAATCTGGCGCCATTATCTTTATGGATCACAGATCACCATCTACTCCGACCACAAAAGCCTAAAGTATGTGTTCACCCAAAAAGAACTGAATATGAGATAGCGCAGAAGGATGGAATTCCTTAAGGATTATGACATCAATCTTCAGTATAAGGAGGGCAAAGCCAATGTAGTTGCCGATGCACTTAGCCGCAGAGCTCACACATTGCATACACTTATAGCAGGCACCAGCCTAGTCGAAGAAGTCCGTAATGCTCAGCAGACCGACAGAGTAATGGCTGATATTAGACGGAAGTTAGTCGATGGCACATTAGATAAGAAGAAATATGACTATCAGCTTCACGAGGATGGCCTGATACGTGTGAATGGCAGATTATGCATTCCCCACGAGAGCGCAGAGCTCAAGGAGCATCATGAGAGAGTCTCATTCTTCTACTACTTCTATTCACCCTGGAGCTTCAAAAATGTACAAAGACATGAAGCGATACTTTTGGTGGGTTGGCATGAAGAACGACGTCTTGAACTTCGTTATCAGATGCCTCACCTGTCAGAAAATAAAATTTGAACACCGAAAACCTGGTGGCACAGTACAGCCAATGCCTATCCCAGAGTGGAAATTCTATGATCTATCGATGGATTTTGTAGTTGGACTACCACCGACCCGAGGAGGATTGAATATGATATGGGTAATTGTTGATCGCCTTACTAAGGTAGCACGATTCATTCCAATGACACATGGAAGGTGTCGAAACTAGCAGAGCTTTTGATAAAGAGATTGTAAGACACCATGGAGTGCCAAAGACAATAGTGTCGGATAGAGACACGCGATTCCTTTCGAGATATTAGAGGGCTTCACGAGAAGCGATAGGCACCGAGCTGAAGCTCAGCACTGCTTTCCACCGCAGACCGATGGCCAGACAGAGAGGACTATTCAGACCCTAGGGACATGTTGAGAGCATGTGCCTTGGACTTCCAGGGCAGTTGGGTGGATAAGTTGCACCTCATCGAGTTTGCATATAATAACAGTTATCACGCCTCAATCAAGATGCCACCTTTTCAGGCGTTATATGGTAGACCTTGCCGTACACCGTTGTGCTGGGACAAGTCCAGTGAAGCTTTATCATAGGCCCAGACTATTTGCAGCAGGTTCAGGCAGAGGTGCAGCAGATCAAAAAGAACATTAAGGCCGCGCAGGATAGACAGAAAGCATACGCAGATAACAGGCGTCGAGACCTGGAGTTCGCCGTGGGCGACCAGGTGTTCTAGCGAGTGTCACCGATGAAAGGAATCTTCAGATTTGGGCAAAAAGGGAAGTTGAGCCCGAAGTTCGTAGGCCCTTACAGTATTAGGGAGCGTGTGGGCCCAGTTTATCGACTGATCTACCCTCAGAATTGGGACGAGTTCATGATATATTTCACGTCTCTCAGCTAAAGAAATACATGCCCGATCCCTCACATGTACTACAGCCCGAGAGGCTAGCCCTAGAGCCCACATTGAGATCAGTCGAGACACCTCTCCGAATTCTAGACACTAAGACCCGGGAGACTCGGAACAAGTCAATTAGACTAGTGAAGGTGTTATGGTCAAATCAAGATATAGAGGAAGCACATGGGAGCTCGTCGAAAATAAGATGAGAGATATGTACCCCCATCTTTTCACCGATACTTCAGTTTAGTGTAGGGTACGAGGGTGTACCCCTCTTTTAAGGGGGGGTAAGCGCGTTTCGTTTTGGATGTTTTTACGTGTGTCACTATGTTGTAACTCTGCAACCACATGTTGATGGTTGGTAGATTTGTGTGTGAGAATGTTATGTACCTTTATGTACGCTTTGTATGAATGAATGTGTGTGCTATGGTTTGCACTCTAGCATGTTGTATGCTCTGTATGAATGAGTATTGTGTGCCTGGGCTTGCACTTCAGCATGTTATATACATTGCTAACATTTTAGTTTACCATGAGTACTCGTGTGAAGCCACTGATGTGGCATGGTGCTTAGAAGCACTGAAAATTTTAATTATGAACTCAATCCGTGTGTATCGTGAATGAAAGCGAGACTGGATCCCTAAGATTACCGGGAGTTGAAAATATAAGTTAAGGAAGTAAGACTTCGGGACGAAGTCTCTTTTAAGGGGGTAAGCTGAAATACCCCTAAATATTAAACGTATGAAATCATAACACATCTTATAATATGGACATAAAATAACGTACGAACAAATAAATCTAGTACATATATATATATATGTACGAACACAAAAGAACATATGCGTAACGTTACGTTACGAAATTAGGACGTCGTGAATAAGTAGCGATGTCGTCACGTAACTTCGTAACAAAATAATAATAATAGTAATAACAACACGAAATAATACATAGTCACATATATATAAGTAAACATATATAACTTATTCAAATAAAAGGAAAGGAAAAAGAGAGCAAAGTCGCCCCGTTGAGGCTCGAACCCGAGACCTCCCGTACTTGTTCCAAGTGCTTAACCGGGTGAGCTGCGCTCAATTTCAGCAACTAATTCACACAAACTGAAACTAATACCAATAAATGAAGTAAATACAAGAACAAAAAAAAAATAACCAACTCGCCATCTACTTCTTCCTCGTTTCAACACCCCATCAGACAACAACAAAAGAAACAGAAACCAAGCTTGAACGACAGAACCGTTAGTTTATTCAATTGCCCATGATCTCCTTGTAACTTGGAACCACTCAGCCCTAACTCCTCCCTAAACATCTCGCTCTCTCAGGGGAATTAAAAAGAAAATTGTTACAACAGAGACAAATGACTACTATCGGGTTCTGAGTTGGAGGCAGACATGAAATCGCGCCTGGGATTAAAATGGGACAACGCGATTCTTACCCACGGTCAGGCAACCTGAACCCACCATCCTTTATTCCCCCTCTGTCCAACCTCTGTGGTATCGAGAATCCAGGAGACAACAACCCAGTGCACCATGCCTCTTTGCTCCATCGGTAACCTGCAACACAACCGGGAGTTAGCTAGTTTTCAAAGAAAAAAAAAACAGACCAAACCATCAACATCCACCTCCTGTCTGTCCCTGTGTGAAATTCTAAGATACCTCTTAGTTCAGTAAAAGATAAAGCAGACCACTGTTGCACATTTCCAGGCATCAGAGTTTGTGTTTCACAAACTCTCACGCCACTGTCATGTGAACTGAGGTTCACCAACTCCATCAAACAGCCATATACAGAACACCCTTCATTCCCTCTTGCACACCAGTTCTGCATGAGCAGAAACTCGGTTGACTCCTCTGGTCTCTTCCACACGTAGGTAAGTACTACTGAATGATGTTGTTTCCTTCCTTCTTCCCACTCCCACCTTTCCTGATCTCTTTTTTGTTTCCTGATCCAAGTGACTGCGACTTCTTTCAAACCAGAAGAGAAGTATTGAATTGAGACTAGCACCCTGGTTCAAACAATTGCTTCAGGTGAACATTAGCTTCTGTTTGTCTTTATATCCTTCTGTTGTGAGTGACAGTGTAAACCCTTTTAACCCATCTTTTCTTTCTGTTTCCGGTTATGCAACAACACTCTCTAGCCCTCCAAGCTTTACTAAGACTAAACTGGAGAGTAGCTGCTAAACCCCTCACCAGTGTTATAACCAAAAGGTAAGATTTGTAAGGAAATTCCAGTTTTAGTTTTCCACCTTCTCTTCTGTTTCATTTCGGTAATGTCGAGAGTGACACCTGAGGATTTCTTCCAGTTGAGACTGAGTGCTAAGAGGCTGGGAGTCTGCATTGTATCAAGGAGATTCACGAGAGAAACAGCTAGGATAAAAGAGGTCAGTTTTTCTAAATAAAACTCATAAGCAGAAACGAAACTAACTGATAAACTCAGCAGTAGACACTTGAGTTCTGTGTTTTGTTTTCTTTCTGTATACTAACTGTCTAGGGGTAGCAAAGTGGTGGTGTTAGTATGTTAAGTAGATTTAACTCAAGATAATCCTGCTAGGCAAAACGAGAAATAAAAAGAAACTAAGAATCAAGTTAGAAGAACATAAGAGAGCCTCAGTTTTCGGTTTTCAGTAAAGATGGTTTCTGTAGTCTTACTTAGGGTCTTGGGTTATCTTAGAACTAGGTCTGTAATAAGACACACGAGTAGGTAACTAAAGTAGTGAGGAAGACCCAAAGAACAGATTATGTAACCAGGGCAAAATAACAGAAGAAGAAAGAAGATATCAGTTTTTGCATTCCAACTTACAGATGCTACCGAGGACCTGGGTCTATATACTTCTGTTACAGAAAACTTTAGCAGGGTGTATTTGAGCAGTTATTGAGTCTAAAGCATCCTAACCCATTTAAGTAAATATTTAAGCACCGTGGGAAAAATAGAAAAGACAAGTAACAGAAAGGAAGTGTAACAGAACAATGGTTCTGTTGCATTCAGTTCAATGTTATGTTGCAGTTTTCGAGTTTTTGTCTAGTAGTAGTCCATGCCACTTTAAGGTCCATTGTGAGAGTTAAACTGCAGTGAGGTCCTACCTAAACAGCTAAATAAGTGGGAGAAGCTAAAGATCAAAATTAAACAGGATAGCAGAAACTGATAACAAAAGAGAAGCATCAATTTCAGTTCTAAAAATTTGCACTTCCTACATGTTAATCTCTCAGGGTGAAGTTCTGTTGTTGTAGTGAGTTAAAACTGCGTCAAACATATAGGTGTGTAGCCAAGCTAGTGGTGAGGAAGAAACGTGGGAAATTGGGTACCAAATTAAAATAACAGAAGAGAAAGAAACAAAGAAACAAAAACAGATAGCAACTTTAAAGAATAGAAAACTGATACACCAAATAAACCTCCTGTTCCTGTTGCAGTTTCAGTGGCTAATTACCTTCTCTTGGTTAGTCTTGTCTGTTCTTGAGTATTAAAGACTTGTTAACACTAACTAAGTACAGATACTTAGAAGTAACAAGAAACAGATTCGAAACAAAAACAGAAAAAAAAAACAAAGAGAAACATCAGTCTTTCAGTTTTGAGTTGTAGATTTTATTTTTCTGTTTCAGTTCAGTTATGTTGAGTCTGTACAAGGGTGTCCCGAGAAACTGTCCATGTGGATTAGGATTAGTCTTGAGTCAAGGGAGGATCTGTTAACACATAAACCAAGTTATAGTTAAACTGAGAAAAATATGGAAAGACATATCAGTTTCTGTCTTCTGTTTACTTCTTTTTGTTTGGTTCTGGTGGTACTTCTGTTTCTGTAACATATTTACTGGAATATGAGGAGGGTTATAGTGTTTTGGGTATGAGTTAGAAATGTTATTAGAGGGGCGAATTAAGTTGACAGGATCACGTGAGAGCTTGGGGACCAAACAACTGATGAAAAACAGAAAGGAAGGGAATAAAAGAAAATCTAGCAGAAAATCCCGCACTTCAGTTTTTGATGTCTTGGTTATGAGAAAACACTTTTGTTTCTGTATAAAAGATTAGGTGAAGGTTATTGGTGACAGTTTCGAGGTTTAAAACAGAAGGGAAACACTTAACTAATTAAAGGGTACATAGGGGAGAGAATTGAAGGAAAGAAATAACACTTACACAGAAAAGAATTCAAGGAGAGGACATTGGTCTCATGGGTTTTCATTTTTAGTGTTCTGATTTTCCTGTTTGTGTCGGTTCTCTGCCAAATGAACTTTCAAGCTGTTATCGGTGTATTCTGGATTAACTTTGAGTTTACTACCTGAGTAACACACAAACCTAAGTGACTATAAGTTAGGGAAGCAAAAATAAACCAGTTATGAGACTTAGACATGAAGTTAAATGTAACAGATTATGTGTTTTAGTTTCGGTAGCATGGTTTCTGTATAACTGTGTTACTAAGGTGTATAAGGGTGATTCTAACTTAATAATGAATTCAAATAATAGCTAATGAACATAACTAGGATACCAAAGCATGTGGGGAAAGTTGTACATCAAGTACTACATTAAAAATGAAGTTAGTTAAGGTATTACAAAGGGCTCGCGTTGCAGATTTTTGAAACTTTTGTATTTCTGTATAAATGGGTTCTAAGGGTATTCTAGATCTATAATACCATTATACAAGTGTTAAAATATCCCTCACCTATTTACCTAAGGAGGGGATACACATTAGACATGTTATATACATGTTATATAAACTTGTTACATAACTAGCGCTTAAAACACTTTTAAACATTACCTAAGGAACAAAAGACTTGGTTAACATACAAAACAAGTTGTGAGTGTCCTAGGAGTAAGATAAGCCTACAATGAGGGCATGTGAAGTTCTAGGAATTAATATACACTAAGCATCTAACAACATACCTAAGGGATAACATACATTATAGAGTGTCATCACATAAAATAATAAAACTGATGCCTTGTTTTAATTAACGCTAGGGCCGTAGCGAACTCCGACCGGGACTTTGAGGGTAGAACAACTCGTGCGTATGAATAAGGTATGGACATGTGTGGTTCGTATGTTGTCGTGTTACACGGCTTGTGTGTTGTGTGCTCTGTGTGAAATGACTTTAAGATCAAAGCATGAAATTGGATTGCTTGTTATTATGTTGTATGTTTTTTATATCATTGTTGTGTATCACTGCGCGCACACAGTAGTTTAGTCCCTTCACGTTTATATAACTGAACGTTGAGAACCATGAAAACAAAGAAAATGCTATAAAGGGGAACTCCTCTCTAACCATGGAGGACATACCTCGACACCCACTATGGTGTCTATTCATGAATGATAATGAAGAGGAAAGCTCAATTGGTGGGACATGAGGATAACCCGGGAAGACGACATCTCGGGCCGCGCGGTATGGAATATACGGGAGTTGGTATCTGCATCAGATCCTTCGCCCTTCTATGTGGAGCACATCCTGGAGTCTAGAGGCGACTCCGCTTTCCCGGCGCATGACGTCGGGAATGGGGGAGTGACAACTTGGTGGAGCTTATCCTGGAGTCAAGAGGCGACTCCGCTTTCTCGCGCATGACGCCGGAATGAGGACTAGCTATGGAGGAGACGTCCTCCAACGTGCGGTAACAGAAACACACAAGTAACCGATGAGAACCAGAGAAATGGGCACCCACATTATGGTCACGGGAATCAATCTACATCCCCTGACCGGTGCAAGAAAAGAGAAAGAGAAGTGCACTTGATGGAAACAAAGAAAAAGAGACGAAAACACTCAACATTGTATGATCCCACTGTGTGGATCATCATTATACGAATTCTACAAAACTCTACTTGTTTTGCATGCTTGAGATGCTTGGTGTTATCTTTATGCCAACATGCGTGTGTTGCCTTGTGATGTTGTTCTATGTAATGTTAATATGCTTTCTACTGCATGAAATTGGACATAATCATATTCGACCAAGTAGTCGTGTAGCCCGGTAACATGCGGGCTTCACACGTTCATACTCGGCATAGTTTGCTGAGTCCTTTATTTTTACAGGTATGAAACGAGAAGCAAGCGGAGAGTAGGCACGGGTGACTACCGAAGGGGTAGTCTAAATGGGCAGGACTGTTAGTAGTGCGTCGTTAATGTATGGGTTATGACTTTATTGTACTTTCGGATCACGTTGTTGAACTAAGACTTATGTTGTAGAATTCTCGGTACTTGGTCTGTAATTTCTATTGTACTTGAATTTGATTGTGTTTTAATTCCAGTCATTCAGACCGCAGCTTAGTATTGATGTTGTTGTTGTGTCAACCACGTGGGTGGTTGGCGTCTGTGACACCCGATCAGAAGTTGTGAATCCGCTGTTTAGACTTGCTAGGTCATCGTTGGCGCATCGTTCGGACTATTGATTGGTTAAATCGGGGTGTTACAGTTTGATGATGGATGATGTTGTGGGAGTTGAAAAATGTGTTTTGGTGTTGATTTTGGTGAGATTTTGGTGTTTGATTGTGGCTCTGGAGTTCAAAATGTGAAGAGAAAGAGACGGCCGCCTTCTTTGAGAGTCTAGGGTTCTTGAGGTTCTCTTTTGATCATGGGATAAGGTTCCTTATAGGCTTCCTTAAAGATAGAAAAATCCGGTAAAAACCGAGATTTACCGACATTTTAGCTCAAGGGATTTCAAAGAAATTTGATTATGAATTTTACATATGGTTAAAGGATGATATTTCTGAATTTTCTAAATTGGAATCGAATTTTTGGATATTGGAATATTTTTAAATTCAATTACTCGTCAGATTCAATCAGAAATTGCTAGAAAATTATTGGTAATTCGAAAATCAAAATTCCAACGCCATTATGCTTCAAATGTCATCCTCTGTCATGGGTTAAAATTTCAAAGCATTTTGAATTGATTTGACCCTTATTTGGAGGAGAGAGAAAGCCTATAGGGGGCTTATGAGCCTTGAAAAATTACAAAATGCCCCTAGAGATGACTAAGTTGTCCCTAGTACTCTGAAATGTGCCGATCGAATGGGAACCCCCGCTACTAGCCTATTAGTAGAGACTCTCTTCCGGGGGGGTTAAAATTTTGGTATAACAGGAACCCAATCGGGAACCCCTCAGTGATCACAAATGCGCACCAGGTAGTTCGTAAACTACACTGGATTCCTCACCTCAACTCACACCATCTCTCTCTCATAATGTTTAAGATATGCCTCTAGTCTTATGGAGAATAATTATTAGTTAGCCGGCCAATGGGTCTCACGCTACCTAGAAGTAACTAGGTTATATTCCGTTCGAGATCCATGCTCTAGAGACCGACGATGTCGTGACTCATACCTAAGTGTTTTACTTAGGTTTCCATATACTTAATATTAATACTATTTATTATATCAAGTAACCGTCCTTGTCATCACCAACATATATGTATGTTTAAATAAGTCGATCTATAGTCGACGTAGTGTTAGTCCCGTAGGACGCTCGTGCATAATAATTAATGCAGTAGCACACAATCACATACATGTATCCAAAACACTTAACACACAAGTGATATCAACCAAATCCGAGCCCAAGGAAATCCTTAGGACAACCCGGATCAAACCCCTTTACATACCGTTCACCAAGACCTAGGATGCGTAGTGTAGACCACTAGCTCGTCAAGCGTCCTCGTCTGAAGTATGATCTAAACAGAATAAACTATAAGTCAGTCTCCATGACTAACTAAATCTGGTATTTTCGAATAACTTGTAACCCCGACAGTTCATCCCCGAATTCCTACAGTTATTTGTTACAGGTTTCTCTAAACTGGTCGGCTTTGTTACTAAAACTCGTATGTCAAATATTTCGACTGTTAAGTTTAATTCATTATATTTCTTTAATCTTATCCACCATTAAATTTAGGTATATAACCTATAGTTGCATGTATGCATGCATGATTATATTATATTGTATTATATATTTTTTATACTGTATCATTTTCCCACCATCCATTATAATACATTGTATTATATTATCCATTATCTTAGCAAATTATATTTGCATTCAAAAACTCATAGTTTATAGTTTGTAACTATATATTTTTTTAAATAACCACCACCATTATATTATATGGTTTCCAACCATAATATATATCCATCCTTATATACATTTTCTTGTATATGTATATATGTACCATATAGGTAAATTCCATGAGTTATAAAACTCTTATATTATATGTTACATTTTATCATCTTATACTAGATGATTATTCCCATTAGTTGTATTATATTATACAACTTATATTAAGATTATTATCCTAATATCATGTAACAATTTATGTTGTATAATTACAATTCATAAGGTTTAATCAATAAATACCTTAGTTTATAAATCTTATTTATTTACAGTTTGTCACATTATTTAATGTGAATATCCTTACTTATATTAATTCCATTAAAACCATATAATTGTTATACCATTTATAACATTATAGACCATAGTCTAAAATTCATATTCCAAACTTAATAATTCGGTACAGCACCTTATTTTATTTAAATCCCATTTTGACCACATAACATTATGTAATGTTGTTCCATATACTAATATCAAATAATATGATATTTTATTTCCTTTAATTTATAACCTATAGTTTTTATACAAAACTATTTATTATTGCCGCGTGGGCACCATATAAAAACCATATTCTTTTTCATATACCATAGTTTCCTTTATTTACAAAATCACCCCATTATTTATACCATGTTATATATATATCATATAATATAACATTTTTAACTTATAAAATGGTATAACCTATGGTTATATTTTTGTAAAGTTCCGAACAGACCCACAAAATTTCTGTAATTGCCATTTGGCCCAATTTATAACATATAGTTTTATAATATCATTAAACTATATATTATACACATATCATAATAAATACTCTTATATTATTCTAAAAACCACCAAATTTCACCAAAGGGTTGTAAATAATATTACTAACCCATATGTTCTCGCTTATTACTATTCCACCCCATCTTTTATTCCAAAGTGTCATAATGACATAATAACTATATATTATACATATATAGTTTATTTTAATTCCAAAATCAACCCAATAAATTCCTAAAAATTCCTAATAGCCCATGGGTGTTTATAATACCATTATACATCCTTAACTTTCGGTAATAACATATTTACCTCATATGTTGTAAAATTGTTACAATTAAATACTTATCTTATTATAAAGCCATAAATAAGGTATCTAACTTATTTAATTTGGTCAAAACCTACCATATGGTCAAGGTTGAACACCTTAATATTTCTCTGACCACTAATCTCCATATATTACGGTTTGTACCCTTATCCTTTCAGAAATTACCATTTAACCCCAAAACTTTATATAATCTTATAATTTTTATATAAACTCATTTAAACCTCTAATTTTCGGCTATATCATTATATAGCCCCCAAATTTAATTTAATTACACTATATACCCCATTTCCTTGCGGTAATATATATATATACTACTTAAACTTAAATAAAACCTTATAAATACATAAATAAAATGGCCTAAAGTACATGGCCTTATTACAAACATTAGCTTATAAAATAAATTACACATAAATGCCCAAAAATGCATTAAACACTCGGCCTTTCACATATCTTTTCCTTATTTACCAATTTTTCACATAATGTCTTAAATTTGACAATTATGTTAATTAATTAGTTATAAAATTTACTAAACCATTCCTTAACCACCTAAGGTCAAAATAAGACCTTAATTAACCCATTCACTCACGGCATAAATATATACATATGTATAAACACATATTAATATACCAAGTGTAGGTTTAAGTGATTTATTACCTTATTTTTGCCAAGATTAGGCCTTGTTTGGCCATGGCTGTTTGGAGATAAGTTTTCCACAGCATTATTTACATGTTTTTAAACAGCAATTAAGGCATGATTAGTCTCCAAGCAAGATCTAACCATAAGAAGTGTTTAATGTACATTTCAAGGTAAGATTTACCTTAGAATACCAAGACAAGAATAGGTTTTCTTCGTCCTGTTTTTACAGTAGGTAAATAGCATCAAAAGAGATACTAAAACCAAGCTTTAAACTAGTATAACTCAGATTAGAAGATGGCTAATTTTTACCTTGATTAAAATGCCTAAAATGGTGTTTTTGGCTTGGATCTGGATATACCTTAAAGCTCTTGATATACCAACTGAATAAGTATGTTAAGAAGAAGATTATAAGCCTAGGAAACAAGGCTTTCCAGCCGGAATTGAAGAAAATCAAAGGATAAGTGCTTAAAGCACATTTTTGTACCTTAAGAACAAGATTAGATTTCTCCACCTTCTCCCCTTGTTACAGCCGAGAATCACTCATGTTTTAACCTCCAAAACAGCCTAGAAACATTGATGGAAATGGTTGATGCTTTGCTCCATGGAAAGAGGAAAGAAATGTGAAGAGAATGAACATAAAATAGCTTAATAAGCTTACCTATGTAGCAAGGTGTTCTTCTCTGAACTTGGTGTTTTCTTACCGTCAAAGAGGAGCAGAAGAGAGGATGAGGGTGTGTGGTGTCGGCTGGGAATGAAGGAAATGAGAAGAATAAGCTAGTTTTTGCTTTTAAGTTAATTTAATCTTACTTTAGGAATAGTAATAGGTGAGTCATTAGATTAGCTAGATATTTGTATAGAGGTAGCCTAATGAGTGGGTATTATAGCCAAAGGATGTTGGCAAGGGGTCGTATGGTCAAGGGATGACATTTGACCTTAGTTAATAATAAGTAATTAAATGTTATTTTTGGGTACTATTCATCCAAAATTACCAATTTTGATTTTATTTTCAAACTTGGATTTAGACTTTATAATATAGTCTATAATGTCAAATTAATGTTATAAAGAATATAATCTAGTCTTTACAGTGACAAAAAGTCATTATCTTAGAGCTCATACACAAAAACGTGCTTTAAGGTATTTTAGTGCACATATTGTGTCGCAAGGTGTTTCTGAGCTCAGTTTTCTTTGAGAACAGTTTTGTTGTGTTCCTTACATGATATTTGATCATGGAATCCAATTTTATATCATTTAGAGGTCATTAGACCTTTAAGGTTTTCTTAGAGCACATTTTTGCCCTACTTGACCTTGAAGCATGTAAATGCTTGTTCTTTGTTTTGGGGTGTTTTCCAACACTTGTAATATGTTTAGTTATGTGTTAGTAAGCTTAGGACAAAGTTTTAGGTCCTAAGAAGTTCATTTGGGTATTTATTTACCCTAAATAGTCAAAGGGTGCAAAGTCTTGCTTTGTGTTGACCACCGTTGTTCTCAGTTGACTTTTAAGGCATGTTTAGGCCTTAATCAATGTGATTAGACGTTTAATCCATGTTTTATTAGTTTGGGGTATTTCAACTTACCCAACTACTGTACTCCATTATACGGAAACAACAACTAACTAAAAACTGAAACCATAATCAGTGATATGCTTCTCCATTCCTACCCTCGCAGTTTGTTTATCAGTTTCTAATCCCATCCCAACTTCCTACAGATTCACTTAAGTTAAATGGATAGGTTTTGATTTTAATAATAGTCAGTACAAAACTCTCATGCCATTAGTGTTTCAGTTGTACAGAGACACGGTTGCAGAAAGAACAAAACCGAAATAGAAGTTGTGTTTCTGTTTGGTTCTTTCTGGTGGTGAATTATTTTAGCCTCTAATCTTCTCCTAAAGTACTTGTATCCTACTTGAGTGTATTAGTTAAGTTCTAGGTTCATTTACCATTTAATACAGCCTTTGTAAGCCCTCTGTAATGGGGTTACACCGAGAGCACAGTTTTTAGGAAAGAACACTGAAATCAGAAACTAACTTTCTGTTATCTTCTCTGCTAGCCTTTCTGTCTGCTCACCAATCTGACTTCCTGTTTCTCTCAAATGTTTACACTCTTAGCTAAGTCACTTGAGGGATTCTAAGTTCATTCTCAATCCATTAACACACCCATATAACTCCTGTACCCAATTACACAGAACAACCTGCTAAAGGAAATCTGAAAAAATCAGATGGTTTATCTCTTTCTATTCCTTCTGTTAGACTATTAGCTGATTCTAATACTCCCAAGGAACATGTCCATCCTATAGGGTATTTTAGGAACGTTCTAGATCTCATTTAATGTCACTTCAACTTCTTTAACTCCTCTGAAAATGGGGTTATACAGAAGCATCCCAGTATTGCAAATCTGTAACCCAAAAATCTGTGTATCTCCTCTTTATTCTTTCTTCTTTTCTGATTACTTCGATTCCCATCTTCCCCACTGTGTTTCTAAATTTACTTAAGTGTATTTAGAGATACTTTAGGTTCATTGGTAACTCAGTACACCACCGTTAACTGCTCTGAAGCTCATTCTACAGAAACATAAAACTAGAAAACTGAAGCTATGCAAATGATGCATTCTTGTCTTCTATTTCCTTTCTGTTTATTAATCTGGTTCTTAGCTTTCCCCCACCTTATTTACATGAGTTAAACAGGTTTTCAGCTCTTCCTCAACCCACTGCAACACTCATATAGTGAAATTCCCCAAACCTAAGTATGTAAAGTAAACATCAATATATGATGTAGTAAGGCTAAAATATGCCTAAGAAAGATTGTAGACAATTTAAACCAAGGAAAACACAAGAAAATGCCTTAAGGGCAATTAGGGCAAAATGTGCTCTAAGCTTGGAGAGACTTGGTTGAGTACCCAAAAATCATGCGAAGACCTTAGTAATATTCTAATGGTCATTTTAAACTAATTACCAAAGAAAACCAAGCTTGAAAACAAGTTAAAACACAAAATGTGCTTTAAGAAGTCTTAAAGCACATTTTTAAAAAATTGTCGTGTAAATGGGTTTTGAGTGGCTAAATGTCCATCATTACTCTTTAATTAACGTGTGTACTACTTAGTATCACATTATGAAGTCTAAATCAATGGGAAATCAAAAATTTCACAAATATGTGCACTAGTTTGTGAATAGTGCCAAATAGTGCCTAGTTTAGTCTTTAGTTAACTTAGTTTAGGTAATTGGTCAACAAAAGCCAAAAATACCCTTATTTGAAAAGGGGGCCGATTTTTAAGAGTGGTGAGTCACCACATGGGTCATTCAACTTAAGAAAAGAAAAGAGAAATAAGGAAAAGGTTACAATTTGCTTTTAAGGTAAATATCTTACCTTTTAGCCTATCTTCTCTCCTCTTCTCCATTCATTCTCTTCTTCCACGATTTTCTTCATTTTCTTCACCCTCTCAAACCGTGAGAACCAGCTCCATTGTTGCCTCACCTTGCCTTGTCTACAACTTACTCATTTTAGCTCCAAATCAAAAACTAAACAAATATTATTCTTAGTTAGCTCAAGCTCTAGCTTTCTATCTTTTCAAATCCTTCAAAGCTCCATTTAGGTGCCAAGAGAAAACTCCATTGATGGAGGAAAGTCAAGTTTGAAGAGCTCTTTTGGTTCTTCATTCATCCAAGGTAATGAAAGTGGAAGAAAAATCAACTTCCCTTCATTTTTCTACATGGCCAAAAATTGCCTCTTAAGACACCTTGTTTTTATGCCTTGTTCTAGCTTGTTTTATTCACCTAGGACTAGTGGAGGTCCTCTTTCATTCAATGCCCAAGTCTATTTCGAGACTTCAAAGGTAATCATCCACTTTTATACCTTAGAACACATTTTTAACCTAGGTTTTATTCCTTAAGGTTAGTGTGTTGTTTAGTACTCATTGGAGTCATTGAATATTGATTAGAACATTGGCAAAGGAAATTTAATGCTGGCCGAGATTCATCCATGAAGAAGGTCTAAGGAGGAAGTTAAGATAAGCTTGGAAAAACAAGGAAAAATGCTTACCTAATGGTGGTTTAAGGTTTAAGGTGTGGTATTTAGATAAGTACTAATGTAGCTTAAAGCTTACATTAAGTAATGGGTTATATAACCTAAGAAAAAGAACTTAAACAAGCTTGTGAACTTGTGACTAAGGAGCCGATGGGAATGAGTTGATAATATAAATTTAGGATGGATTCTAAGAGCATTATAACTACTATGAGATTGATGGATGTATTTACAGGTTGAAAGCTTTTATATGCGGCAAATTCAGTGTTTAAGTTTAAGTCATTTAAGGGCCTAAGAGCCATGTTATTTAAGAGCCTAAGTGCTATGCAATTTAAGATTATTGCACAATATTGAGTTTATTATGAATGCGTTGATTTGGGTGAGGAAACAAGATTAGAAAGGACTTGAGGTGTGTGAGTTGGTTAAGTGAGGAAAACAATGCATTTGGGCATGATAAAATACTAGAGAAGCTATGGCGAAATTTGAGTAGAAAACAAAGAGTTTAAATGGAGGTGGTGAGTTACTATGCCCAAGGATTCACTAGGGATCATTCTGAGGAATTTGAGTGGAAATGCGTTAACTAAGGAGTTCTAGAGGTTTAGAATGACCTAGAATCGTCTATTAGGAAATTAGAGTTTAGATGGGTGTATTGAACACACCAAAGTCATGGTATGAGGAATGGTAAGACTTGTGCAAAATTTGGAGGAAATGGGTACAATGTTTTAAGATGATTTAGATATGAAATAGGGAATATAACGATAAGAAGTTTTGATGTCTTGTGTAAGTGGTGAAGATGCTAGTAGTGGATTAATAAGGTCATAGTTGGATGGTAATGTGTGGACTTGGGTGATGGAGGTGAAAATTGAAGGAGAATGTTGACAAATGTCAAGGAAAATGACTAGGAATGTAAAAGAGCGTGTGATCATGAGAATGATGAGTAAGTTGAGTAAAAGGAGATGGAAACGTCTAAGGAGGGTGTAGGTTAGTCAAGGTAAAGAAAAACAAGGTTAAGGTGCTAATAAGAGGGGGAGAAATGCATAGGTAAGTTCATGAGGTTAGGTTGATGAGTAGCAAAAGGGAAAAGAAAGGAATTGTGCATGGACATGCAAGATAACCTTGGAAGATTTAGCAAGCAAAGGGGGATGCAATAATGCTTAGGAGAAGTTATAATGATTGGGAAGGAAACACCTTGGATAGTTAGAGTTTTAGACAAAAATTACATATTGGAAAAATAAGGAGATAAGTGCCTATATAGTATTAAGACATAATGGGACACTTGTGGAAGAGTTGGGCATTTTTGCAAGAAAGGAGTAAGTGTTTAAAGGTATAGAAAATGAAGTTTTGGGCACGTCCGAACTACCGTCCGAACATGGACATTCGGACATGCCCTGTTGCGCGTAAGTCTCCTGAGCTTCGACCAGTGTCCGAACTACCGTCCGAATTTGGAAGTTCGGACACACCTATCTCTATTGTCGGGTTTGGCCTCGAACAGTGTCCGAACTTGGGAAGTCCGGACGCAAGTTCGGACAAGGTGTTGTTTTGACCAAAAACTTTGTTTAAGACTAGGAAATGATATCTAATGGTGGGGATTGATATGTAGTGATAATATAAGGTTGTTAAAGACATGTTTGGTGGGTAACAATGATAATTAAGTGGGTGAATAAGTATAAGGTATGAGGAGAAGTGATTCACTTAAGATTAAGTTATAAGAACTTAAGTGGTGTTAGATGGGGATCATTAGTGACTAAGTGAGTTAAGTAAGTTAGCTTTATTGGAAAAGTAATTAACAACCTAAAACTGAATCAATGTTTTAGGACTTAAGAGTTTGGACTCCGGAGGAGAGTAAGCAACCAAACGACCAATGGTGAATGGTACAGTTCTTCTTTTGACCTGCTTGCTAACGAGGTGTCCCTCGGCTTGTGTGCTATTTGTTTCTATGTGCTCACTAAACAAGATAAAGCATGCAACCGGAACATCATGTTTATTGCATTGTTGTGTGATATTTGAAAACTAACACAACTTACCGTGAGAACCTACTAACTAACGTTAGTAAGGAATTGTGTGAGACTAAGGAACACTCCCTAATATTAGTTTGTTAATAACCGATAGAGGTTAAACAAACAAACGTCGCATTGAGACTACTACTAACTTTAAGTTTGGGGGGAGTGAGGAATCCGGAATGGTACCGGCACATGTGTATTAGGGGAGGTCGGTATCCTTATCAGATACCGACTTCCAAAAATGACTTGTCTTCAAACTCGTCGCCTAGAGTCGACATATAGACTCGACCTCCTCGGACTACTTGTTTTAGGAGGGAGGCATACTAAGATGGCGTGGGGGGATCTAGCCTACATCCCCAACAATTTAAGAATGTTGTTTATTGCCGGTAAGTGACCTGCTGCTGGCTAGGGTTAACCAAGCCCTATGAAAATAAACAACGAACTGAGGGCTAACCAGTTCTAACGAGAGAACGGTTGGCAAATATAAGATAAGGTTGAGATAAGTTGCAACCAATCCTTTTTAAAGGATGGTTTGTATTATAAGACTGAGATAAGCTACATCCATTCCTTTTCAAAGGATGGTTGTTTTCTAAGATTAAGATAAGACTAAGATTGAGGTAAGATAAGGATGGACTAAGATTAAGAGGAAATGTAACTCAAGGAGTGAAATAATTGACTCACTAATTAAGGGAACGCATTTAAGTCGTTCATTGTGTTTGAACTTTGATTGTTCATATTTGGATTGATTGTTTATTGCATCTTCTATTATGTTGTGCATCTAATCAACCTCCATGCTATCGACAATTAGTCGTCGTAGCCACGTTAGCTTAGGGGCCATGAGAGGATCGTACCAGCATTCGTGCTTACCCCCTTTAGGGGCTGTTTTTACTGCACAGGTGAACGTCAGGAGGCGGCCGTCACGAGAGTAAGATGGGGTACAAGCGTTACGGGTTAAGTTTGGCCTACGAGTTGTGCATGTACACTCGTATGGCAATTTGAGTTAGTAAGATGTATAGGTTGTGAGGGATTGTAAGAAGGATATGTACTTGGTTAAGATTTGTATGTACTAATGTTCGGTATATTCTGTCAATCAGACCGTGGCAAGGTCCTGGAGTGTAATGAATTCCGCTATGACATGTATACATAAGTTGTTAAGTTGCAAGACCACATTTGGATTGAGATGGGGTGTTACATATAGCCTCTGTACAAGTTACATATAGACACTTACAAATGAAAACTTAAAAAACAAACTGAAACTGTGAACTTGAAACCATGAAACTAGTATATAGATACATCTCTTTTTTTTCTGCTGTTTTAGTACGCCAAATGACTCCACAACTGGTTTAGCTATTTAGTAAGAACCTCAATGCAGCTTTAACTCCCAAAACAGACCCAAGACACCCTCGTTAAAATGTTACACAGAAACTCAATCCTTCAGTAAAACTATAAGACTGAAATATCGAATCCTGATATCCTTGTTTTTATTCTTTCCTGTTATTCGCATAACTGTCCCTCCATTTATCCCCAAGCACTTACCTACTTAGTTAAGTGTTGTATCTATATTTTAGACTCAAAAGACAACCTAAGCAACTCTGTTAACTCTACTGATGCATTCTATGTACTGAACAGAAAGGAATGAAAACTGGAAACAGAACTGATGTGGAGTTTATTTTTTGCTATTGTTTTCTTCTTTTCTTTTAATCTCTCTTCTGTTTGTTATTAATCTGTCTTTCAATTCATCCCAAAGTACTCTCCTACTTAATTAAGTGTTCTAGCTCTATTTTAAACACAAGATAACTTGTTGAAGCCACTGAATGTCCCAATTCTGATAAAAACTGAAGCTATTAAATTACTATACAAGGTGGCCATATTTCTGCTGTCTTTCTATTTTTCTTTGGTAACTGGTTTGGTTACCAGTTTTCCCTCATTATCTAGTTATTTGATTACCTGACTTAAAATAGCTTCCAAACTCCAAAACATCCCAATGCACCATTAGCATTCTTGGATCATCTTTGTACCAAACTGGTAAGTATTTCAAAGGAAACTGAAACCTGAAACGTGACAATGATATCCATTTTTTTTTCTTTCTCTGTTTGCCCTCGAGTCTGACTTTAAAATTTTCCCCTAAGTTGTGTTAGCTTCTTAATTGGGTGTCTTGATAAAGTTTTAACCTCAAAACAACACAAGCAATAAGGAGCAACGCCTCTCTAAATCCCTACATAGAAAAAAAACTTAACAAGGTTATGAAACTGAAACATCAGTTTGGCAACTCTCCTTCTGTGTGTTTTTTTCCTTGCGCTCATTGATTAAGTTTCCCTGTTTTCCCAAATTGCTGAAACAGCTGTTTAGTGTTCCATTAAAGCTTCAAATCTCAAACACTTCGTTATTGTTACTGAATCATCTTTATACTGAACCTAAGAACTGATCCAACTGCAACAAAACTGAACTCGATTCACTACCTTCTGTTTATATATGTCATCTGATTCTCCTAGGTCATCTAGCCATCTACTTACATCTCTTAATATGGTTTAGCTTCAGAAAAGACCCCAGCAGCAAGGGTTACACCCTTGAGAAGTTAGTCTGCAGAAAACACAGCAGCTGAAGCTACACTTGTACTCTCATATTACTAACTTCCATTTTAATGTGTTGAGTGATTTTTCCTACACTCTCAGGTTGGTCACTACCTAGTTACGTGTCCTAACGTGGCCTTAACCTCAAAACAGATTCACAACGAAGTGGACAACACCTCTAGAATTTATTATACATAAAGCAATCAGCTTTAAAATCGGTGTGGAATGCTTGGGTAGTTTAATACCTTGGTTTTCTCTTCCTTTGTTTTGGTTTTGGTTCTCCCTGATCTACTCTTGACAAAATGTGAAACTCTCAGGGCCTAGAACTGAAGAGAGTACCCACGGTTAGACTTGTCAAAACAGGAGAAAGAAGGCAGGTAATGGATGGGAGCAACTAACTTTGTTTTGGAAAGACAAGGAATTGTTACCTTCTGGTCGAGTTATAGCAGGGATTGTTATTCATGGGGTTTTGGTGCCCTTTCTGGAGGGGTACTACAAGGGATTCATGCAGGTAAGAATAACAGAGGTTAGTGGCTCATGGAATCTCAGGCGACAACAACCAGAGGGAGTACGTAAATCAGTTGATTCCTGACTTACCTGAGCCGATATTTGCACCAGTGTGACACTGGTTCTTATCATTTTTTTTGAAGGATGATTGCGGTGGAGTGCAGCAGGCTTCAGCTATCTTGAAGAAGTAGAGTTTTATTACTTTGATCAGGAAGAAAGAGGATCGAGAGAACAAGGAAGCAGTCTGGACATTGGCTTACCACCATGTAAGAGGATGACCACGGTTTCAAGCTTGCTGCTGCATGTCGTTCCTTTCTTTTTGATTCACGATATCACAGAGCACAGGAGGAGAGAATGGAGATTGATACCTGGGTAATGAAGGGCAAGTCTCGGTTACAAGGAAGTGTGGGCGTATGAGAATAATTTAGTGTGACTGAAATTCCCAAAGAGAATGTATTGGAGTTGACAAGCAAAATCAGGAGTAGAATGATCCTTTTTTCATTACAGGTTTTCGGACAGTGGTATTAGGTGAGGGCTGATTTGTCTGTTTCTCATTTTGTTTTCTGTAGTTACCTTAGTAGTGTCGCTACTAGTTTTAAATCGTTAGTATCTGCTACTGAATTCGAGCACAGCTCAACCGGTTAAGGCTTCGGGAAGGGTACGAAAGGTCTTGGGTTCGAATCCTGGCTAGAGCATGTTTGCTCTTCTTTTTTTGTATTAGCCACATTTATGCCTATTCCTTGTATATGTGCGACTGTATTAATATGTCGCGTTATTAGTGGTATATACATATGTATATGCGGTTATTTTGTTATGTCACGTTATTGATTATACCTATATATGGATACGACTATTTTATTTGTCGTGTTTTAGCTATATGTACCTATGAGACTATATTATCATGTCACGTTTTTAGTTATTCATACAACGTTGTAATATTGTAACGTTGTGTATATGTACATATATATACGTGACCGTATTAATATGTAATGTTGTCATGTTTTCGGACATGTATATGCTCGTACTAAATTTAATTGTTCATTTGTTCACAAGTTGTTACATGCTCATAATAATGTAACACATTCCTCTTAATTAAAACCTTACGCCATAAGGTTTTATATGCTTAATTGTTTAGGCCTTAATTTAATTAATTATATGTTTAATCAATATTTAATTAAGTTGTGGTATTTCACATGTATAGGACTGGAATACTTAGAATGCTCACTAGGGTTATATTTGTGTTGGAAAAGAAAGTTAAGTCTATCTCTTGTTGTCACTGTGGGAAATTGTTTCGTATTATGAATATATCAGTAAGCACGTTATTACTCGTATGGGCGAGTGAGAACGGTGACACCAGTAGTTCGATTGTTTAGATTACCACTACGATTACTATGTTAAGTAAGACGATTAGGAGCCGATTAGAGTAGGGGTGTTACAAAAGTGGTATCAGAGCAGAGTACCGCTCTGATGACAAGAGATAGTAGGATTTAGATGGTGAGCATAGGTTTTTGGGAATACAGGAAACGTTGTGAGGATATGTGGCCTTGCAAGGTCGATGCAATGCTTAATGCTTGCACACAATAGCCGTGGAGGCACTTCAATATTTAACGACCGAGACTGCGGTACGGTACCGAGTAAGGGTCTAACCCGTCCTCTTGACATACGTCATGGAGAGGTCCGGGTAAGAGTACTAAGGAAGGATGAGGCGCAACGGAAGGCGGTGAAGGTCCAGTAACCCCAAGTAACGCGAAGACAGTAGAAACCACTCGCACTTGATGGAAGAACATCCCGAGAATTAGCAATGGTACCCCACCCGCCGCAGCCCATACCTCGAGTACCGCCTAGAGAGGCAATGTAATGAGAAGCACCACGGAGAAGGATTATTCCTATGAATCGGGAAGACCCAATGTGGTTGCTATGAGAATTGTGGTAATTGTAAGAGATGAGAACTTGTTTGTGATGGATTGTTGAGGACCGGGGGTCCTTGTAATGACGTGATGTCTACAATACCAATTATGAGTTGAATATTAAACTGAAGTTAAGGAGATAATTCCCGTAGGACTAATGGGGTCAGCTTGCTATAAGCGAAGCAACCCTGTCCTACATCCAGGAAAAGCATTGATAATGGCGCCTGGGGGAAGGAAAGTGGAAACAACGAGTGGTAATTAACCTATAAGGTATGTAACAAACATTACTGATGACTTTTTCGAAGTCTCACCCAAAGCGAGTGACTCCGAGCCCACGTAACACTAAAGGTTCAAGATAGCCCAACGTTCGTGTGGAGAGATCACAAGAGCTTTTAAAATAAGAAATCACCAAGGTTGCTACAAGGCAGCACCTCGAGAGTGAAGTAACACCTTATTACCACAGTAAACATGTGGGAACAGGGACGGGAATGAGACTGTACTAATATGAACAAGAACCTCCTCGACAGGAGCAAAAAACCCGATAAGGTAATAGTATTGCAACTGACACGCATCGTACCGGTGGCTCAGTTTGCATGGCGCACTTGCTACAACAAGTGCTATACTAACCATTGTACTAAATTTCAACCTGCCTTGCGCACTTGCTACAACAAGTGCTGCAACTGTAACTATCCCCAAAGGACCAAGTAGTCCAGGTGGTATGACACCGCGTCTACCAATAAATACTAGACTTCAATGTGAGTCCGTAATGCAACGAAGCAAGGACATGGCTTGTCTAACAGCGGGGTTACGAAACCCTTGGGTTGGTGGTCGATAAAACCTCGGGAAGACCTAGCCGGTCTGACCATTAAACCTAAAAATAATACACCATCTAGCAGAGTATGAGGAGGAGTTAATGAAAACAACTGTAATTAGTGCCTATGAGCCTAACCCCAGTGCCGGTACGGACAATAGATGTCAAGTAAGACCTGTGGGGAGTGTCGAGTCTTCAAGACCCGCACAACCATACTTAGAGAGTGCACGGCACTTGTGGTTAAACCACTACCATTAAATATTGTGGAAGAGCAAGGAGTGGGCTATACAAGCCAAGATGAAAATGATAACCCATCCAACTGAGTGGATGAGGAGTTGAAATACCCCGTAATTAAAAACAGTGATTAATTAAGCTAATTATAATTTTTAAAGGCTTAATTACACTTAAATAAACATGA
This sequence comes from Limonium bicolor, assembly GCA_023374045.1. Taxonomy (NCBI): domain Eukaryota; kingdom Viridiplantae; phylum Streptophyta; class Magnoliopsida; order Caryophyllales; family Plumbaginaceae; genus Limonium; species Limonium bicolor. The sequence goes on along the minus strand of CM041778.1, from coordinate 257,613,686 downwards.
GGGAACAAATCCCGAAGGAAACGGACCTTTAAAATGGGTTAACAGCATAAACGAACCTTAAAGCGCGTTTTTCGAGGAAACCGGGAAAACATGACTTTAAGCGGTCAAATAGACTCGTAACAATTTTGGTCAACTAAATAGTCACTAATAAATATTAGTGAAGCCTTAGAACCAATAAAATTAATTAAACGAGAAAATTCCGGAAAACGGGTTCCGGTTAGTAAAAACTGTAACAACCGGGAAGTTGTGGGGTGAGAGTGCAAATAAACAAAGTTAGTGTGTCCACTTTGCAAATAAAAAGTAAAAAGGTGTGTGTGTGTGTGTGTAGAGGGAATCGATTTCCCTCCTCCCTCTCACTCTCTTAACTCCTTCTTATTTGCTAAAAGACAAACCTATTAAGTAAAGCAAAAAGCAAAAAAAAAATAAAACTCACTTCCCCTCACCCTCTCACGGTTCCCCCTCCTTCTCTTTCTCTATTCTCTTCTTCCTCCTGCGACATCCATGGAGAATTGAAGAAGCTCACACAAAACCCACCTTCTCTCCTCTTGTTAACCCCTTAATCCTTCTCCAAAAATTACAAAACTAGTGCCATTGGAATCCCCTTGATAAGGAGAACACTTTCCTCCTTTCAAAAATCCAAAAGCTTCATTTTCGTTTTTATGGGTATTCTCCATTTGAATATTCAAGTCCACCATTAGAAGCACCTTCACCTCCTTATCATCTTGAGGTAAAAAAATTCGAAAATCCATCATTTCTAGCCCTTGTTTGCATTATAAGAATTTTCAGATTTTGAACTCTTGGTTCCTTCTTGCTCCAGCCGATTTTGGCTTCTTCTTGGGCTAGGAATTTTGTTCTCTTGCTAGTCAAGAACTTCATTCATCCATTGGAAGGTAATACTCTTTTCTAAACCCTAAAACCTAAATTCTAGGGTTAGTTTAAAATGAATGCTAAATGGTTAGTGTGTATTGGTATGGTGGCTGTAGCATTGTATATCGTGTGAGGAAGAACAAGGAAGAAGGAAAGAAGGAAGAAGAAGCAAGAAAGAAAAGAAAACTAGAAACACAAGGTAATCACCCTTACGTTGAACTAGTTTTATGTGTAGTAATGTAACAGATTTTAAGTAGATAAGAATGAGTAATGTATTGAGTAATAAGTAGTAAGTATGTTGTGGTATAATGAGGAATGATAATGTAACAGTTTTGAAGTTTTTTTTAAATGATGTTTAAAAGCCTGGGAAAACATTGGGGATTGAATGTGTATGTGCAGGAATTTTATGTTGTTGTAGTAGAGTTGAATTGTGAGTATAATGTGTTGTATAAACAGGTATGTGAGTGAGCAATTATGAGCTGAAATAGTGTGTGGGAAAAATAAGAATTATAGCGGAGACTATGTCCAATTTTACTTAGGAATGAGAGGACTTAGGTTGTTTAAGAAGAGGAAGTAACCTAGGAAATAACTAGGTGTATTTGAGGAGTGTAATGGGAGTGTTTTGTAGTTTGAAACAGATTTGGAGATGAGTGTGTTAATGGGATGAAGCTAGATGTAAAGTAATGCATTTTGGATGATAGGAGTAGCATTAGTTGAGGGAGTAATGGGGGATAGAAGTTTGAATAAAAATCTGTAGCATAAGAAGGAAAACAAAATCTGTAGCAATAAGTGAAATGGAAACTAGTATAAGTGTTGAGAAGAAGTAAGGAAAAATGTGTAAGTGAATGTAGGAATTGAGTAGCAAGTATGGAGGATGAATTAAGGTGATTTAGAGCATCTAAATGAGTGTTAAACATGTAGGGAAGTATTGGTAAAGATTGGGGAAACAATGGGTAAAGAAACCAACAGAAAACAGATTTTTAAACTGAAGTACTGGGCCGGACCGGACTTGTGACCGGACTTGCAAGTTCGGTCGAGCCCAGAATCACAAAGACGGGAGTCTTCTGGAATGGACCGGCCTTGCGACCGGACATGCAAGTTCGGTCGGACCAGAAAAATTCCCCGTCTGAAACCTTCTGGAATAGACCGAACTTGCGACCGGACATGCAAGTTCGGTCGGACCAGAAAATTCCCTGGCAAAAACCTGCTGGAATGGACCGGACTTGCGACCGGACATGCAAGTTCGGTCGGACCAGAAGATTTTCCCGTAATGTGAGCTACTGGAATCGACCGGACTTGCGACCGGACTTGCAAGTTCGGTCGAGTAAAAAAAAATATATATTTTTTATTATATGATTATAGTAATCATATGTATATATATGTATATATATGCCTATATACATATAAGCGTATATGTGTAGTAGCACACCATGAATGAAGTAGTAATGGTAAGAAAGTAAGTAAATGAGTAAGGCAACAAATTTAAGAAGTAGTAAAGAAAAGAATGGTTTTATAATCAAGTAAGAAAGTATAATGAAGTAGTAAGTATACATTGAAAGTATCAATGAAGGAGTAAGATTGATCAATAATAGACCATTGATCATACTACTCCATGTATGTATAGGAATCAAATAGTTGATCTCCAAAGGAACCGGTAGTGCGAATACGACGGTGAACGGTATGATTTCTTCATGCCCTGTATCCTAACTTGGTTACCTCGATTTGTGTGCTTATGTGATCACCAATAAGATAAATGCACGAATCGGACTTTTATTGCACTTAGTTGTGTTTGAACTATATTGTTCTTGTTGTGTTCTCTTGAACATTTAGTTTGTATAATTCATGAAATGAATGAATGAGAATGAAGTGTATGTGTAAATGATGAGTATTTGTGTATTGCATTGAAGTATGGAAAGGTGTATTGACTTCTACTAATTCCTAACATTCTAACTCCTAACTTGAGTAATGAGTAAAATGGAATGAGTAGAAGTCCGATATAGTTTCGGCCACGTGTGAGGATAAGGAAACACAAGAGGTTGGATCCGAATCCTAGCTGTAATCTTTTCCATGGACCAAATCCCTTGAATGGGTAGCATCCTGGATTAGTGGGCCACCCTAAAGCCCGGTGGGGGATGTAGTAATCCCTGCCCGGAGGTCATACCGACTTAACTGGAGTAAAGTAAGTAAAAGTAAGTATTGTATGTGTATCGGTCTTGACTATTGTAAGTCATTGACCTTGAGTAAGAAGTATTGAACACCCGATTAACCCGGGTGTGTAATGAAGATAACATGACTTCTGTATGGAATGGAGAATTGTATCTCCGTAATGCGGCGAGTATTCGGTAAGTAGGAACGGATGACTTGTAATGTCTTCCTCGCATGTATTGAATATATGTATGCCTTGTTTATGGAATGTATTGAATTGTATTGTATAAAGCATGTATGTATGTATGTATGAATGAAACAAACCGCATGTATTCGACCAAATAGTTGGCGTACCCTCGCTAGTACGCGCGGTATGCGGTTATCATATTCAGCGTAAGCTGACCCCCTAGGGGGAATGTTTTTATTCTACAGGTACCCGCGAGGCGTGACGGTTGAGTAAGGACCTGGCTGAATTCTTTTTGGGTAGTTAGTAGGATTGAAATAGTGTACCGAGTTGTACACGGCTAAGGCCTTTTTGAGTAGCCGGTGTACCATGTGGTACACCTTTTTGGTTAATGAATTCATGATTGGATAGTAAGGAGAGAATGTATAAATTCTTTAGTTTTGGGAATAGTCTTGAAAAGTAATTCGTATAATTTGGATACTCGGTAATCAAATGTAAGTAAGTACTTGGTATTGTAAGTAAGTAGTATGTATTCGGGTATTCTAATCGTCAGACCGTTACTGCAAGTAGTAGTAGCTTTGTTAGTCTTGGATGGCTAACGGCGTTGTATCACCCGCCGGGAGTAAGTAAGTAAGTAGGTATTCCACTGCGAGTAAGGTAAGTATGAGGATGATTAGAGGATAATGGAAGGATTAGCGGTTGGGGTGTTACAGGAGTATAGACAAGTGCCGAGAGGGAAAATTACTTTTGAGTCATAAGAGAAGAATAGGCAGATGCGAACGTGCAATGAAGGGGCCTGATGACATGCCCGCACCGCACACACCGGGGGTGTTGTGAATCCATTATGCTGCTAGACTCCCGTACGGAGGGCAGATGATATTAACTGAACAATGAATTTACCTGAGGACGGAAGTTACCGTGACCTCAAGGAAGATGGAGGTGGTACGAATTGAATAAGAGTTAGGACGACACAACAGAGAGCGATGATCAGCAGAACCCACTAACTTTTATGGGTGCCCAATTGTAAACCTTAGGAGAAAGTAATAGAACCAACTAGGATTAAATTAAATACAACGACCAACAATCATCTAACTATCATATTAAGAACTGAGCCTAAATACCGTATGGCATAGGCCTACAAAAAAATACATTTAATACCACCATAATGACCCAAATCAAGGAGAGCGAAGGTGATAAATCACGAACACTGATTAATATCAGACTAAAGAGGGACTACCAATGGACGGGGAAAACACGATGTGTCAACCCTCATCATGGAGTCCAGACTACACCAAAAGGTGTAACCCAATGAATTGGGTGGAGTTCGAGAATCGGAAACTCATATCAAAGATGGTATTATTAGCCTTGGAGTGAACGGGAAAGAGATAGTAAACAAATACTAATCCCCCCTCATAAGTACCAGGTAAGGAGCATGTGAAACCCAATATTAGGGTGCTATGTCGCAAACACCTATGTTAGAAGAGTTAAAGAACATACATATTGAGCAAGAACCCATAGAACCTAGAGAACCCTCTAGAACCATTCTAGTACTAAGGGTTAAGAATTGATAACCTAGTTACTCCAATAGAAATTACCGAGACTAAGAGTGTGATAACTACTGGGTACAAACACTACGAGTGCACTCAATGAGACATGGGACGGCCACACTCCTAGGAGCTTGTAGGCCTGACGAAACTTACTTTAAGTTAGTTGGGTAAGTAGTAATGTATCAGTACGGTACCCCATGTATGTAAACGAGTAGTGTAAGAACCCAGGAAGTAATGAACTCTGTGTCTAAGTCAGAGATTGGAATCCTGACTAGGTAAACCATGAATTGACGAGAGAGATCTCAGTCAAACCAACAAGGTTGGAGAAATCAAGAATATCATGATAGTGACACGACAGAAAGTTGAAACTCCGCAGAGGAGAAGTTAGAACCCATGTTTTAGAGATTTTTGTAAACGAGGAAGCCAAAGGCCGATTTAATGGTAAATGCAAGGAGAACCCATTAATGAGAAGATGATTTGTGATACCTTATGAGGTTGTGAGAGTTGCTCAGGATAGCACAATGTTAACCACTTTGAGAGAAACCTTGGGAATGCTATACATGCTACCCAGAAGGGAGCACAAGAGGGTTATATTATGCGCTGAGAGCGCGGCGACGATGTCGCATTGAGTAACAATAACCACGTGCTCAAGCTATAAAGCGTTAGTACGTTACCACTAAATAAGGTGAACGGAAAGCGTATGCCAAGTTAAAACCCATGATCGCATTGTATATTTACAATAGGCGAAGGGTAAAGCTAGCATTTTAGTAGATACCTTAAGCTGGAGATTAAGTACTCCATGCAAACCACAATAGCGGATAACCGTCTAATCGACTAGTACATGGTGCGCAATGAGGCGACCATTACAAACGACTATTAACCAAATTATGTTGGCATGAATAGAATAAGGAAGGTGAGTTTAAAACGATGGAATGCTTTAAATGTATACAACATCTATTACCCTATATATCCACTCACATACATGTAAATGTGCGAATGCCACATGAGAAGGGATATAATGGACAGTGGGGAGAAATCCTCAATTGCCAAGAAAGGGCAAGTCCATGCTAATACTGAGGGTGTAAGACAGTTCCTACGAACCTTACAAATGGTAAAATGAAACCAGACCCGTAAGATGTTATAAATGGATTCCCCTAATTGAAGTAGGGATGAACCATAGGTGTGTAGTAATATACCAACACACGAGGGATATGAGTTCACACCAATAAAAGAAGACCTACAAAATACCTAATGAACAAACTCATCCTAGAGAGAAATAACTTGGAGTCATGAGGCGCCAGATAGATGCGCATATCAGACTCGCCTTGGGAGTTTAGAAACAACTACTGTACGCACTTGGTGCTAGAGCATAGCTCGATAACCCTTACACCAAAGGTTAGTTCGGTAGGGTAACATGAACTCTTGGGAATATACCATGAGCATGTATAGAATTCATAGAGGCTGAATAAAAGAGCTAGTCAAAATAATTAGCGTGTGTGAAAATGATACCACACATCGATATAATTCTCCTCCATTCCTATAACTATGGAAGACCATGTGGAAAACACCGTCACATGGAGTTGAAACTGGCATGAAACTGCTACTTAGAAGGGTAAAACAACCCTAAAGTAGTTGGGTCGTACCGCTTACGGAGCGAGTGGGCCCATATTGCTTAGGTTTAATATACCTAACTGGTTTGGGGAAACAAAGGTTATGTTTACATCTCCCAATCAACCGTGTATGAATATACACATACCTAACAAAGATAGGAAGTATAGCCAGAGTGGCTAGAGCCCGACCCCGGAGAAGAAGGGGTAATGTGATAAATAGCACATTGGAGCTCAAATATTCCACATGAGTGGAACATCTTGAACTTATTACTTCAAGACGATATATTCGTAAATTACATGGGCGTAATCCCTTCTAAGGGGGTAGAGCGATTTCAGGCGCTTAATGTAGCGCATGGTACACATGCTGCAAATGATTATTGTACATAGAGTACAAGTCTTATGATTGCATTATATTACTTGATGTAATATTGTGATGTATTGTATGTATGAGCATATATATATATTTTTAGTTCGCATTAGTTATGGCGAATATGAAATGGAGAACAGATAAGAGTGTTCATGCCCTAGTTCCGATTATTTAGCCAAACATTGCGAACATTAGTCACATAACGCCTATCTTGTTAGCTCTGAAGTGAGAATTCAAGTAGGACTATCTTGTAGCTCCAATGCGAGATTCAGATAGAAGGAGTAGAAAGTTTCGTACTATGTGATTTGTGACTCGGTATGAAATCGATTATTATAATGCGATGAGTGAATCGGCATGAGACCGATGTGTTACCTATTTGAAGTAAATCCTCTAGGAGTGGTATGAATGATTGTAAGTCAAGCAAACTTGGCTCATGGTTAGGATATATGACCCTACATGCCGATGACTAGATTAATTACACTAGTTGACTTGTGTATCTATTGAACACAAGGTGGCAAATATCAAGAGGAAATAAGATTAGAAATGATTAAATAATTAATTGATTGAAATTGACATGGGAAGTCGAACTTGATCCTGGTCCGATCAAGGGAAACTGAACACAAATTAATGTGAGAGATAGTTCAACACTAACGCTGACCACGTCGGGGTTGAATGACTCTCGAAACTTCCTACAAGTGGACACAGATATGAATAGAAATTGGAATTTAGGGCGACACTCAAAGAGCCGTGGACCGTGGAGTCCTTTGTCATTAGACCGGTGTGTCTGCGAGTGACATCACCCAAGGAGCCGTGGACCGTAGAGTCCTTTGCCACTAGACCGGTGTGTCTACGGGTGATTAGGGGAAATTAGGTGATACTACCCGAGGAGCCATGGACCGCAGTGTCCTGCATCATGAGTCCGGTGTGACCGCGGGTAGTTGACGTTGGTTAGCATGGAGTTGGGGACCGTCACGTCCTAGTCTTTAAAACTGTTTCTCCGTGATTTTCCGTCGTTTTATATATGCACACACATACTCGCGGAGTGATGTATGGGTATCCTCGTGAGATACTAGCATATATATAAGTGATTCCTTTGAGTATCACTTACGAGTTCAGTGCCTCGTCTAGTACTATAGTGAGATTGGATTACATCTATTGGATGGATATATATAAGTGATACCTTTGCGAGTTCAGTGCCTCGTCTAGTACTGTAGTGTGATTGAATTGCATCTGTTGGACTATATATGTACATATGTAGTACCTTTGAGTACTTCTGGTTAGTTTTGCACCTCGTCTAGTGCTGTGTATGAATGAATTTCACACCCTGTTTAGTGCTGTGTATGAATTAAATTGTGCCATGATTCTTGGCTATGTGCAATGATATGAGTGTTGTATCCATTATGATACGTATAGACTAGGTTTGTACCTAGTGGGATGTACTCCCTAGCGATGGATTGTCTGTGGTTACCTAGTGAAACTTCATTTCTTAGGAAAACCGATTGTGAGTAAGGACTTCGGGACGAAGCCTTTTTAAGGGGGGTAGATTGAAATACCCCAAATAATAATTACTTTAATTAATAATGAATTAATTAAATAAAAGTAATTAATGAGAGATTAAGGAATGAAATATCCTTAAATAAGTAAAAGGGAATAATATAATATTTAAATAAACCCTAAGAAGTCGTTAGGAAACATTAACGAAGCCTAAACCGACCATGAGGAGGGTTCAGAAAAGAAATATAAATAAAAATGAAAGTAATAATTTTTACATTGAAAAACATACCACAAATATTTTCAGAGTGAAAACGAGGTCTTAGATACCTTACGAGGTTATTTGGATAATTTTGGAGGCATTGGGAAATTGGATAAGAAATCGGAATAAAAAAACATAGCGTTTTCGCCTAAAAGGACGAAACGCAAGCTAATTAGAAATTAAATACAAATAAATAGAATTTATAAATAATGATAATAATTATTGTTTGGAAATATAACTTTGAATTCATAAAAAGGACCGTCTTGATAAATGTGACAACGGGCCGTGAAGGGCATGAAAAAAGAGAAAAAAAACGAGCTAAAAACAACCGATATATAACGTTAAAAAAACAATATAGGGCCGACCCGCCCATGGAAACTAGGCCGGCCCAGTCACCCATTTCATGTCCAAAAATATTGTGGCCCAGCAAACAAAAAAAAAATATAGCTAATCCAGCCCAACCTTTAATCTCTTCACTTTACGGTAATGACTTTGCAAACCCTAACTCTACAAGGCCCTCTTCCTCTCTCGATATTCTTCATCCTTCTTCTACATTCTCGACTCACGGTATTGCAACCCTAACTGGCGATGGGAAACATACACGCCGCCCTCCTCTCTTCATTCTTCTTGCTACACTCACAAAATTCACAGCCCTAGCTTCTGGCAAGGAACATACACACCACGCCTCTCTTCTCCCTCAATCTCTTCTTCTTCTTGAGCAACCCTATCTGGTGAAACTGGCGGACGTTTGGGTTGCGGTCTTGGCGGCGATGGCGCGACTGGAACCGAGGAAAAGACGGGATGAATTAAGCCATCACCACTTCTAGGGATTCAAGGTGTACATAGTAAAATTCTACATAATTATTTCGGTTTTGTTGATTTTAGTTAGGATTAGAACTAAAACATAGGAAATTTTCTGTTTCTCCTCTGTGTTATCGGTGCTTAAAGGCCCGAAAACTTTCTTTGCAAAAACTTGTACAATTTCTGGGAAACTATGGTGCAAATACTATCCTGTGAAACCGTTTTTCCTTATCGAAAATTCTGTACCGTCTGTGTAACACCCCTACTCTATTCGGCTCCTAATCATCTTACTTAACAATATAATCGCAGTGGTAATCTCAACAATTGACTACTGGTGTCACCGTTCTTGCTCGCCCATACGAGTAATAACGTGCTTCCTGATAAGCTCTTAAATACGAAACATTTTCTCGCAGTGACAACAAGAGATAGATCTAAACTCCCAAAACCAAATAAAAACATTCACAGTGAGCTTTCTACGTATCCAAAACCTATACATGTTTCTAGGTTCGTATTAAAATGCAACAGTGCATGTTTAAATAACTGTAATCAAACTACCCAGCGCGTCACTCTCTTTGCCGACACGGAAGTTGCATACCTGCAAAAATGGTAGTTTGTGGTATGGAATCAGCCCCTGCTGAGTATGTTATTACCTGACTGTCATGCACCCTCGGACCATTCAGTTATTTGGTCGAGAGCATGCAATTCGTTTCCATACAAATAGTTCAATGTTGAAACTGTAAAACAACAATATATATTGCAGTAATCTCAAATAACAAACAAGCCCCCGGCTTCACACATCGCATCGTAATAAACCACTGAAAGCGTTTACAGCGCTTATATGAGTACAGAGACTCCATTCCAACAAACACTTAATAATTCATAATTGAGTTCAGCGACTCACTCGACCAAACACCCAACCACAATCCACACATGAGTACGGTGACTCGACACAACCAGTTCACAACACATAATATGAGCACAATGGCTCGTTCAAACAAATCCACCAACATACCACACATAACCACAAAGCACAACCAATGAACAACAAGGCGAAGTAACAAGAATTATAAACGAGTATGAACTCTCGTCTTTGGCATGCAAGCCCAAATAATGTTCGCCTAATGTACGAGTTAATATAGTCGTTCGTAATTGTTCAGTCATGTCTAATGACAACGTCTCGTTAGAATGACGTGTCTCTAAGTTACCCATCTCTTATGGCGGGTCACCCACGGCAATAGCCACTCCAGCGGTAGAGTCTCCGTCCTACGAACAATCTGTAGTTCGTTGGAAATTTATCCAGATACTTACGGCTACCACACGGTGTCCTAGTATCGTTAATGGATCACAGTTCACAGCAAGAGCCACATCCTTGATAAACTTATCTATACCATCGCATCGCTTTACTATTTTTTTTCTAACACAGCAGACCAAGGTCGTAGTCCAATCCTGAGTATGTCGACTCGGGATCCAGTGCTAGATACGAGAGCGGCGTTAAAGAGGCCAGTGCTCCGTATATAAGTCTCAGATATTTATATATCTTATTATCCTAATGCTACAACGTTTTACTTACGTTCCTTATATTACACATATAAGATAGCATCATTGCCGCTAGTTCGTTTTATAATATGTTCATATATACGAACGGTACTGTTATCGCACAACAGTAATAATAAAGCAGCATTAATACGCAACTCAAGCATATTAATTCACACAAGCAGACATTCAATCTTATCACAGATTTTCACACAATGTCTGAACTGAGGAAATCCTCAGAGACAATCAAGCCACATAAATAACATACCGTTCACCCGGATTGTATTACGGTGGAGTATGAATCAGCAAGATCCTATGCTCCTGGTGTCGTCTCTAACAGTCTAAACAATACATAACGCTACTGATTAGCATCCGTATAACAATCATAACTCTACAGTACCCCGTACCGTTACTAATACCTCCCAGTTAATCCCCGTTACTAACTGTCAACGTTTGTCGGGTTTCCGGTCTAACTCGAGATTTGGAAAAACGTTACATACATGCGTAGTCTCGTATTGCACATTAATATACTTGATGTTGAACTTTGTTATCGCATGTAGCTTAATGTATATTTGTACATCATATAGTTTGTTTCTATATTGCATGCATGATTCTTTATGATGTATCATGCATCTCACCTTAGTATTTATTTTTCTAAGGTTTGTTTTTCCAAGTTTAATGGAGATAATTCGTGTATAAAATATCTTGAATTATATAGATCCTTGTTATTTAATGTATACTCCTAACATTAGAATTCCATATCTAATGTTTATAATTCTCTTCCCTTTATCTCATAACATCTCAATTATGGTAATATATAGTTATTGAACTATATTACATTTGTCTACACCATAACATATATTCATTTACATATATGTATCATAGGACTATTTATTATATGGTAAGCCTTATAATATATATTCATTCTTTTTAATGAATACCTCTCATATTATAAATGTCATAATTCCTATAACATTAAAACCATATTATAAGTTCCATTCAAAAATGTTCATATTTCCGAACAGCACCTACCTTTCTTAAGTATTTACAAAATCCACCACACATTTTACATAATGTTATATTATAGTTATATAACATGTATTTTGACATTTATGTCATTAACAATTATAACCTATAGTTATATATTGTTATAAAATACCATACAGCACTTAAAACTCTCGGTATTAATTAATTCCCACCAAACTTCCATAATTTACAAATCAGCCCCAAATTATATTTCCTTGTTATACTTATAGTATATACTTATATTATAATCTTATTCCTTAATATAATTATAACCCATGGTTATATTTTCTCAAAACAACCGAACAGACCCCATAGTCTATTTAAATTTAATTTCCACCACTTAACTTCTTATACTCACCAAATAACCCCATCTAATAACATATAGTTTCTAATATCACCAAAACTATATATTATACATATATCTTCATAAAACTTCATATATAATTCCAAAAATTACCAAACTATACCAAAAGGTTATAAATATCATTATTAACCTTATACTTTCTCTAAATCTCGGTTTCACCACATATGTTACCCATTTGTAACTATTTTATGAAATATCTTATATTATACTCATATAATTCATATAAATTCCAAATTTAACCAAATCCACTTCTAAAAATTCCTAATAACCCAAGGTTTGTACTAAACTCCATTTAATACCCCAAGTTTTCGGAAATCACAATATCACCCCAAGGCTTATAAATCTTTTACAAATTAATAAGTATCTTTTTATAAGGTAGTATTTTAATTTCTTAAATTCTCCAAAATTGGTCAAAGTCTCCTTATAGTCAACTTTGACTTCTAATACCAAATGGGAACCAAATTTTCGGTAATCACCAACAATACCCCATATTTTCCTTTTTACAATTTTGACCCAAAACATTATAAAATGTTATAATTTTTATTAAATCATTCAAAAATCCTAAACTCCTCTAAATTAAGCCCACGGCTTTATAATTTCCAGTAATTACGATTTGGCCGCAACTTAATTATATAAGCATAAATTTAACTAAATAAGCTTATAAACTTGAATTAAAATGGCCTAATGACATGGCCTTATTACAACCTTGAACTTACAAAATAAATTACACATTAAATGTCTCAAGATATAGTATAAACTCACGGCCTCACCATGGTTTAAATATTTTTCCACATAATGTCATAATTTGACCATTATGTTAATTAAGTCACTTAAATGACTAGCTTAGTTTATCTTAGTCATTTTTTCCATTTTTAGGTCAATATAACCCACATTAATTTCTCCACTCTCGGCACAATTTATATATGTGCTTAAAAATCATAAAAATCATAAGTTTAAGGTGTTTATACCTTGATTATTCCTTGTATGACCTCGGTCACTTGTAGGAAAATTCACCACTTCATTTAGACATGTTTAATACACCAAAACAAGATATGGTTATACTCCAAGCTTGAGCTTAACCATAAGGGATAATTAATGTAAGATTTAAGGTAAAAATCACCTTAAAAATGCAAGAGGAGTTCAAGAGAGGTTCGGCCTGTTTTAGACACACCACAAGGTGTTAGATTCATCCTATTGACATAGGAAATAGCAAGATCACAACAAGCTGCCTTGTTATTAGGTTTTACCTTGGAAAAATGCCTTAAAAGGGGGTATTTCCTTTGGATCTCGGCCACCCTTGCTCCAAATGGTTAACCAACTGATTGAACATGTAAATATGAAGATTATGAGTGTTTAAACTCACAAAAATCAGAAGAAAAAACCGGATGAAGAGTGGAGATCCTTAAGGTATGTTTTTACCTTAAAATGTAGATTTGAACAACCTTGGTCCCTATACTTGGTTCAGCCGAGTTTAGCTCTTGTTCTAACCTTAGAACACTGAGAATAAGCCATAGGAATGGATGAGCCACGAAATCTAGGTGTAGGTAGTGAAGAGATGAAGAAAAAGAGCTAAAAATGACCTTAAAACACTTACCTTAAGTGCTTAGGAGTTAGATCTGCCTTCCATGCTCAAGAACAAGGCTTGAGAGCTTCTAGGAAGGGAAGGAGTTCAGTTGGGAAGGCTGGAGTCGGACAAGGAGGAAGGGAATGATTGGAAGAAGTTGAAATAATTGAAAAAGGTAAGTTTTTCAAAAGTAAATGGTGTTAGGTAGCTAATTGTCAATTAATGATGGGTGTGCTGTCTTGCTGTCTCCCCTCCTCTTGTTCCTTACTTCATTATAATACATAGGAATCCACTCTGGATCCTATTTGTGGTCGTACAATCTTTATGGTGCTTTAAAGCACATTTTTGGCTTTACCGATCTTAAGACGTGTTTTGCCTTGTTGAGATCTTTTAGATTGTTCCCCAATAGTAATTAGATGTTTATTAATCATCTTAGATCATTAATAGATCTTTTAATTAAGTTTTAAAGGTTAGGGGTATTTCAGTCTACCCCCCTTAAAAAGGCTTCGTCCCGAAGTCCTTAATCCTCTACAGTTCACCTAAGGAATCAAGTTCCACTAAGTAACCAAACAGTCCATTGCTAGGGAGTAACTCCCACTAGGTTCAGACCTAGTCTATACATACAGCATATATCAAGTAGTCAAACTCATGGTATAAGCTCATTCGTTTCATAGCACTAAACAAGGTGCACATCCAATTCATCCACAAAAGTACTCAGCGGTACTATTTATATATTCAACCAGGTGCAAAACTCATAGTACACAGCACTAGACAAGGTGCAAAACTCATAGTACACAGCACTAGACAAGGTGCAAAACTCATGGTACACAGCACTAGACAAGGTGCAAAACTCATGGTACACAGCACTAGACAAGGTGCAAAACTCATAAAGTACTCAAAGGTGTTTGCAAGGGATACTCCACGCATCCCTATCTACATGTTAGTATCTCGCGAGGATACCCACACATCATTCCACATGTATGCGTGCACATATAGTTAATGTTGACAGTTCACAGGGAAGCAGTCTTAAAGACCAGGACTTGACGATCCCCAACCCCAGCCAACGTCTACTACCCGCGGACACACCAGTTTAATAACGAAGGACACTGCGGTCCACGGCTCCTCGGACAGTATCACATTATTTCCTTAGTCACCCACAGACGCACAGGTCTAATGACAAAGGGCTCTACGGTCCACGGCTCTCTGGGTGATGTCACTCGCAGACACACCGGTCTAATGACGAAGGGCTCCACGGTCCACGGCTCTCCGAGTGACGCCCTAAATTCCAATTTCTATTCATATCTGTGTCCACTTGTAGGAAGTTTCGAGAATCATTCAACCCCGACGTGGTCAGCGTCAGTGTTGAACTATCTCTCACCTCAATTTGTGTTCGGTTTCCCTTGATCGGACCAGGATCAAGTTCAACTTCCCACGTCAATTTCAATCACTCAATTGTTTATTCATTTCTAATCTTGTTTCCTCTTGATATTTGCCACCTTGTGTTCTATAGATACACAAGTCAACTAGTATAATTAATCTAATCACCGTCATATAGGATCATGTATTCTAATCAAGTACCAAGTTCACTCGACTTATAATTATTCATACAATTCCTAGAGGTTTTACCTCCACTAGGTTATACATCGGTCTCATGCCGACTCACTCATCGCATTCCAATAATCGGTTTCATACCGAGTCACAAATCATATAGTATGGAGCTTTCTACTCCTTCTGTTTGCCATCTCCCACCGAAGCTACCAGATAAACCTACTTGAACTCTCAACCAGAGCTAACAAGTTAGGCGTTTATGTGTTTAGTGTTCGCAACGTTTGCATAAATAATCGGAATTAGGATAAGAACACTCTATCTGTTCTCCTTTTCCTATTCACCACAGGGATGCAAACTAAAATATATATATTCATACACATAATACGTCACAATATTACCTCAAGTAATATAACACAGTCATAATACTTGTACTCTACGTACAATAATAGTTTGCAGCATGTGTACCATGCGCTACGTACTCCTACGTACGGTATAATTTAATTGCTCTACCCCCCTTAAAAATGATTACGCCCACGTAATCTACGAATATATCATTGAAGAGGGCAAAATATGACGAGACAGAAGGGACAAGACGGTCCAGACCTTAGGTCCCGGTTCAGGCCCCGGGCCCCCTTCAGGACCTTGTTCGGGCTCCACTCTAGGCACCAAGCACCAATCCGGGTCCTAGGCCTCATGGCCGAGTTCGCATCCCGCATCCAGCACTCTTTGACCGCATCCCGGATCCCGCACTCTATGACCGGATCCCAGATCCCGCACTTTATGACTGGGTCCCGGATCCCGCACTCTATGACCGGATCCCGCACTCTATGACTGGGTCCCGGATCCCGCACTCAGCACTCTACAACCAGGCACCACATCTCGCGTCTCGTATTCCGCATCCGGGCTTCATACCCCGTACCTCACACTACCACATGTACAAGGGTTAAGAGATAGACTTCACCCTAGAAAGTCTATAAATAGAGAGAGGGGGGCTCACTTGTAAGGACAACAATATGAGAAGAGAGAGAAAAACACTAGGAAGCTCTCCAAACCAAAAGAAGGAATAAAGATATTGTCTAGAAGTGGATGTAGGCCGGATCATTGGCCGAACCACTATATTTCTTGGTATTCGGTTTATAGTCTCTCGATGTTAACGTGTAGAACCAAATTATACGTTTTCATTTGGCGCCGTCTGTGGGAAATGAACAACCAACAATGGTAACCACGATTCATCCACGATCCAAAAGAAATGCTACCGGAAAGCCGATTCGATCAAGAAGATTAAGAATAATATCTACGAGAAAGATCAACCTCAAGATCGATTCACCTGCTTTTCATCTTCACATCGTTTACGGCTCAATTTCAAGCAACAAGCGACAGAAGAAATGATTGGGAGATCTAAAAGCTCTTTCCAGAAATTTCTTATTATATATTGAAGCTTAAGAGGTAGGATGAATCATAAGATCGATCGCACTCGAACCAGTTTCACCATTCGAAATCATCCTTTTTCTACACAAATCAGAAGCAACATCAAAATCCGTCAACAAATCCAGATTCTGAAGGGAGCTCGATCGAAAAGGGAAGCATAAACTAGAAACTCTAAATCTAAAAAGTTACTCTCACGACGATGAAGCATGAATCGGTCACGATGGTACCCCATCCACAAAAGTCTGTCTCAACAAAATCAAAACAGATCCCTAGAGCTTCCCGGCATTCAAAGGTTGAGGAAAAAGAAGGGGAGATCAAGAAGCTTCACCAAATTCATTCGAAGAATTTCCCGGGAGTCTACAAGCCTCATCGTCAACTACATTCTCTTCTCAGCCGCGTCAATTACATCGCTCGATTGAATCAAGACCTGAGGAAGTAACAAAAGTAGAAAAAATCAAGAATATGAACGTAGCGAAGGAATCTTCGGCCGCTGAGGCTTCAAAGTGATGATTCAACTCATTAATGCAGAAGGAGATTACTTCCAAAAGAAATTCCTGATCAAATTCAAATACACGAGGAGAACTGCGAAACCTACTCTCCCTAAATTATCAATTATTGCACTAAGTTACATCTCAATTCAAGTACTGATTGAACCTAAGCTAACTGCACCTCACTCAAAAGTAGGGGAACAGCTGAAAAATT
Source organism: Limonium bicolor (assembly GCA_023374045.1). Taxonomy (NCBI): domain Eukaryota; kingdom Viridiplantae; phylum Streptophyta; class Magnoliopsida; order Caryophyllales; family Plumbaginaceae; genus Limonium; species Limonium bicolor. The sequence goes on along the minus strand of CM041778.1, from coordinate 257,596,247 downwards.
CCAGGCCTGACGACGATCGAAGCAAGATCCTAGTCAAAAGTAACCGGGCAGTGTTTCTAATCCGAGACTGGGTGACGTTCTATTTGGAGACCAGGCGGTGTTCCAGTTCAGAGACTGGGCGGCGTTCTGGTTCAAGACCGGGCATAAGGAACCATTTATGCTTCTCTTAACATGCTTTGTAAGCTCAGAGGTAAACAAAATCAAAATGGAATTCAGGGAACCACAACCGGCGATGAGAATTCCCAACCGACGATGAGAATTTATGAGGATTCTCTACGAGGAGGATAGCCAAGCTCCAGCGACATTATAGGCCAGACCAGCAAGATTATGCCCAAACATTGATGACAGACAAAGTCCCAAGTCGAGGTCAGAAGCATAAAGGGGAGAAGAAATTGACCTAGCGCTCCGAAGCTTCAGATCTGTTGAAACTGAATAATCCAATCGAATTCTCAGTAGCCAGGAATCATGGGAGATGTTGCATCAGCGAGTCGAATCAAACAATTTCATCCTTTCTTGGTCCAAAAAGATCGACAGAACCGGGCGCGACATCGTCTTGGTCAGTAACTGGAAGCTCCTTGAACTGAAGCCGGATGACAACGACCGGAAGCTCCTTGGCTGGAAGCCGGATGACAACGACCTGAAGCTCAATGACCGGAAGCCGGATGACAACGATCGGAAGCTCAATGACCTGAAGCCGGATGACAACGACCGGAAGCTCCTTGACCGGGCATAATTCCAGGCGGTGGCGCTATTAACCAGGCCACAACCTCCCCGACCGGGCAATACATAGGATGACCGGGCAATGATTCTCTTCAAAATGACCGGCCGATGTCAAAGTAACCCGTCGACAACCTTCAAAATAAAGATACGAGGAATTCCAGAATTTCCATGGAGAGTAAACTCGGAGCAGGTTCATCCCACTGTTTTCTTTCAAAATCCCTTCTTCTCAAGAAACAAGGTAACAATTCTGAACTTGGTTTCTGTTTATAACATAGATTGCAATTTCCTCTGCGATTAAAGCATAGTGACTCATCGTATTGTCTCGGTCTCTTATATAACCGTTTGAAAACTCTCCAGAATTCTCTGAAAATATTCATGTATGCACTATCTGGCATAAGAAATCACATATGTGCACCTAGTGTTAAAACTGTTTAATCTGCTGCATAGTTTAGGCAGTCGATGGGGTCGAGCAGTTAATAACCTAAGTATCCTATGATGCTATTACTGATAAGGATACACAAGCAGCTATCATCTGATTTTCTGTTGGAGCTTTTTGCGTGAATCTAGTCACTGAATTTGCTGGCTATTTTGAAACCTTTTAATATCGCATTGCCATATTTCAAAGCCATTCACAAACAACTCTACAAATCCATTTTACCACTGTTTAAGCAAGCAAATGTAAAAGCCTTTTTGATTTGGTTCCATCCAGATATTGAATCTCTCTTTGTTACAATAGTTTTGAAAGTGGTGGATTCAATAGTCTCAGTAAACACAGCTTGAATGTTTTGAAAAATGTTCATACTACTTAAGAGGGAAAAATGCCTTATTACCCATATCTACACTTGTTCCCGTCAATTTTGGCTGAATCAAAAATGCGTTTGGAGCTTACAGGAAACTATTGTAGACATCTTATTTTGTTTTTAATACTTGTTGAGTAATTTGGTATTCTGTCTCAACTATGATCTGAATTTCAGACTTCACACAATTTTTTACTGACAAATAGCAACAGATGATCTTTCTACTGTTGTTTGCTCTGTCATTATAAATTTGCTCAGTACATGTACAACGCGATGTTATTTGCTTCTCTAAAAATTTGAGCATCATTACTGCAGGGTTGTTAGAACTCATTTCAAACAGTTTTCATCCCTTGAACTAAGCAGTTTTGCTTCTAATTCTTATTGTCGATGATTAAATATACTTGTCTCAAATGTCCTTTCTACCAAAATAAACGATAAACTCTGTTCCAGCCTTTGCATCTACTGTTACGAATAAGATTTAATTGTGCTAAGACTCTGAGATTCACACCTACAGGTACCTTTTGAATAAGTTTTTCCTGAAGCTGTCTTTGCTTAAAATTACACATCTGTTTTACAGGCATTGTTTTCTGCGTTTTAATCAGTTTATTAGACACTTGATTCTAGCTTCTTTTCACTACCCTTTCTTGTTGGACGTTTTATCAGATACATTCGACGTCAATAAAGAACTATTGTGTTTAACTTTTTAAACCTTAACCTACTGTCGTCAAATAAGAAATAACATTCTGTTTGTATATTCTCTGGTTCACTGCATTTGTTCCTGAAATCTTATATTATACTTTCGGCAACATCTTTTAAAGGCGTCCCATTTTACTTTAGATCATTGCTGCTAATGCTTCTTTAGATATTACCAAAGTTAGCTACTATTTACTACTGCATTTTAAAAAAAAACTTCACAGTTTTTCATCTTGCGCTTTATTCAGTCTATACCGAGGAAACAGATCTAAATCTTGCAAAGAATTATGTACTACAGTTATCTCGTTAAGCTCATTCTTCACTAGTATCTGTAAGCTCTAGTAAAACTTCTTGTCACCGTTTACCCTACTACTGCATTCATCCTCTAATTTGAAGCTTTTAGCCATGAGTGTCTTTTGGTAGCTTCCGCTGTAAAAGAAGGTTTGATATCTGTAGATAACTTTGTTTGATTTTTCAATAAAACCTATAAAATTTTGTCTGTTTGGTACCTCAAATGATACTCATACTCATTTTTTTAAATAAATATCTAGGAGGTTTCCTTCGTTTTGCTTAATTACATCCAGGCTTTGTTGCTAGCGAGAGTACTTCAGTTATGTTTTACTGCTACTGCCTGCGTCATTTCTGCAGAAATTTTCGGGTATTTGAAGTAGCAGCGCAAAGTTTTAATCCTGACAGTTACAAAATCACTCTGTTACTGCTCTTGAGTTGTTACAAAGCTTTCTTTGAAATCCCCTTTCTGGCATGATTAAGCTTTTTGGAATTTAACCTTTTTGAGCCAGGCTATGAATTACTATAAGGCTAAGGATTAAGAGGGATGCACACTATATTTACTTCTAAGTTTATATTGCTTAAATATTGTTAAGCAGTTTATTGCCTCTGAATTGTGATCATTATTGATTCTCTTCTGTACGGTTGAGTAAACTAAACACCAACACAACTGCAGTACATATATCCTATGTTATTACTCAGCAATAATTTAGTTTTCCATCTTTTTGTTTAATCTCAGCTCAATTTAGCTGCCGTCTTACTTCTCTGTCTTTAAACACTAATGCTGCTATATTAATTGACAATTCATTCCCTGTAATTGTTTATATTATTATGATGGTTGGATCACTTTAGCAGCTTGCAATTCCTTGAGTCATGATCCAATTTTGACTGCTATGTTATCTACTCTAACTTGTAGCAGCTCAGAACTGGCAATCTAAGCCTCTTTCTCTATCCTTGCTATCACATTCTGGAAATTATTATTATGCATTCTTAAGTTGATATGTATATGGTCCACATAAAATTCTCTTACCTTTGATTACTATGACTATATTGTTAACTATCAGGAAAACTCGCTCATTTGCCTCAGCAATTTAGAGTTTCCATCAGGATTATTTTTGTTTTCTTGCTCTAATGCATATGGTTCAAAAGTTTTTGCCGCACAATACATTTGTTTCCCCTCATTTTGTCGCTGTTTATACTGCAGCTGCCTGCTACTATGAAGTATTATGCTATCGTATTTACAAGACTGACCCACAGCTGTTTGGTACACCCTCTTAGTATTATAGAACCTGATTTGGCATTATCCCGATAATTCAGAACATTGCTTCTAAGTCGTCTAAACCTACTACACAATATGCCATTTTTAGAGCCACCAGCCCCGTTTACCACGTATCAGTCTTTGCTTTAAGCATCATTATTTATTCCCAATGCTTTTTTAAATTTATCACTCTGAAAACTTTTTCTACTCCCTCGTGAAATTCGTTACAGTCTGCTTTGCAATTTATATGGCTAAATAATTTAGATGAAATACGTAATTATGTACTGATGATTAACCCAAGATATCATGAATAGCAAGCCTCTTTTACTCTTGATTTATTCTGCTTCACAATGTCAATCATGAAAATACCTCGTGCAAGCTGCTTTGCTTTATACTACTTTGTATTGATTCTAGCAAGCTTCTTGATTTACAATGTTATTTTCAGCAGGTCGTGATCGTGATATTGTAGTTACTTGCTCCAAACATATGTTGTTATGAACAGCTACTGTTCAGCAATACACCCTGATGAAACTTCATTTACTTCAGTTTTCACCGATGTTTTTGTGCCACCTTATAGTTCTGCAGTTACCAAATATTGGTACCCACCCACCTGATTTGGGCAGCTTTTACAGCTGCTATGCAAATAGCGTTATAGTAAACAATGTGTTGTCCTTAGCTCTTAAAAATGCTCATACACCATTTTGTCTTATGCTGTTAAAATTCTACATATGAAAACTGTATACCTTGCCCACTCTATCATGCTTCTTGGAAATAGTGTTCATAACTCACCCACTTGTCTTGTTCTTCCGGGCACTATGTCACAATATAAGCTGCTGCACAAACAGTATCTAGGCTAATTTATTGCCTATGTTTCCAGCTGACAAACAGGCATGATGAGAATGTTCAAACTCATAAAACCACCTCGAATCAAGCTCCTGATTACTTTGATTATAGAATGCTTCACTCAGCATTATGAATATGTATGATACCCTCACCAATACATGTCATCTGAAAGGGTAAACTGATTTGATGCCTAAACTATTACTGATCATGTTGCACATGAAAAATGGTAATTAGAAGCCATAAACTTTGAAATACTGTTTAGTTACAGCACTTGTAACATACCATTATCTTCTACTCACTGTCTTAAAAGAGCTAACAAATCTTTTAAAGAAAGTGCAGGTACTTTTTGCCAGGGGACTGATCACCCCCTGAAGTATTTAGAGAAAGCAAGAGCAAAGGCTATCATGCCTTGAAAGTAAACCTACAGGCTATCATGCCTTGAAAGTAATACCTACCCATGGACTTTCTGCAATAGATTTGCATATTCATGGTGAAAAGTAACACCTACAGGCTATCATGCCTTGAAAGTAATACCTACCCATGACCTGTCTGCAATAGATTTGCATATCCATGGTGAAAAGTAACACCTACAGGCTATCATGCCTTGAAAGTAACACCTACAGGCTATCATGCCTTGAAAGTAATACCTACGACTTTCTGCAATAGATTTGCATATCCATGGTGAAAAGTAACACCTACAGCTATCATGCCTTGAAAGTAACACCTACAGGCTATCATGCCTTGAAAGTAACACCTACAGGCTATCATGCCTTGAAAAGTAACACTTTGGGTTGAAAAGAAACCCGGCCATCGAGCCAACCAAAACCCACCTCTGGACCCATCAGGAGCTCTGGTCGCCTGTAATGGGTGAATTGTTAGGTGTGGGACGCCATACCATACTTGAATCACAAGTACCATCCTTGGATAGCATAGCAAAGTTGGGAAAATATATTATCTCTGTTCTCCCTTTAAGGGAATTCTCATCCTTTGGCTAGTATAAGCAAAGATTAATCATCATATTATTTTTACCCTTCAAAAAGGAATGGTTCTTAATAAAAGAACCATTGGTCTTCTTTTTGAAGATCTTATTATGGACTTCTGGACTTCCGGATTTCGGCCTTCTTAAATAATGTATATCAGAACATCAAAGGATCCATCCGTCAAGATATATTGTCTCAAAGATTTATGTCCCAGAATTTCCAATTTATCAGCAGTAAAAACGCTTGTGGGACTTTGATTGTATTAATTGTACCAGACTTTTTTTGTAAGTTCATTTTTCTTTGTAAAGGTTAAAGAAAAAGAACTTGTGGGACTAGGAGATAAGAGAAAGAAAAGGTAGAAAGCATGTAAATTTTTATCTTCTTTTTATAAGTTCCACTTTTTTAAAGTGCCCAAAAGTAGAACTTGTGGGACTGATGAAGAGGGCAAAAATATGACGAGACAGAAGGGACAAGACGGTCCAGACCTTAGGTCCCGGTTCAGGCCCGGGCCCCCTTCAGGACCTTGTTCGGGCTCCACTCTAGGCACCAAGCACCAATCGGGTCCTAGGCCTCATGGCCGAGTTCACATCCCGCATCAGCACTCTTTGACCAGATCCCGGATCCCGCACTCTATGACCGGATCCCGGATCCCGCACTTTATGACTGGGTCCCGGATCCTGGACTCTATGACCGGATCCCGGATCCCGCACTCTATGACTGGGTCCCGGATCCCGCACTCAGCACTCTACAACCAGGCACCACATCTCGCGTCTCGTATTCCGCATCCGGGCTTCATACCCCGTACCTCACACTACCACATGTACAAGTGTTAAAGATAGACTTCACCCTAGAAAGTCTATAAATAGAGAGAGGGGGGCTCACTTGTAAGGACAACAATATGAGAAGAGAGAGAAAAACACTAGGAAGCTCTCCAAACCAAAAGAAGGAATAAAGATATTGTCTAGAAGTGGATGTAGGCCGGATCATTGGCCGAACCACTATATTTCTTGGTATTCGGTTTATAGTCTCTCGATGTTAACGTGTAGAACCAAATTATACGTTTTCAATCATCGTGAAGAAATAAGTTCAAGATGTTCCCTTCCAGTGGGATTATTCGTGCACCAATGTGCTACATATTCATTACCCCCCCTTTTTTTATGGGGTCGGGCTTTAGCCCCTCAGGTTATACTGTCTATCTTGGTTACGTGTATGTATATTCATATACGGTTTGATCGGGAGATGTAAACACGTCATTGTTTCCCCTAACCCGCTAGGTACGTCAAACCTAAGCAATATGGGCCCACTCGCTCCGCAAGCAGTATGCCCAACTACCTTATGGTTAGTTTACCCCTCTTAGGTAGTAGTTTTATGTCGATTTCAACTCCATGTGACGGTGTTTTCTACACGGTCTTCCATAATTATGAGAATGGAGTAATTTATTGACTGTGTGGTATCGTTAGTCACACACGCTTATTATTTTGACTAGCCATTCTATTCAATCCTCCTGAATTCTATACATGCTCAAGGTATATTCCCATGAGTTCATGCCACCCTACCGAACTACCTTCGGTATAAGTGTTGTCGAGCTATGCTCTAGCATCTAGTGCTTACATCAGTTGTCTCTAAAATATCAAGACGAGTCTGATATGCGCATCTAACTGGCGCCTCATGACTCCAAGTTATTTCCCTCTGGAATGAGTTCGTTCTTTGTGTACCTTGTAGGTCCGCTTTGCTAGTGTGAACTCGTATCCCTCGTGTGTTGGTATTTTAGTATCCGCATATATGGTTCATCCCTCTTCTCCATTAGGGGAATCCATTTGTTTATCTGATCTTCCACCTTCTGATTCTCACTTGCATAATTTGATTAACAGTTATTATAATGGTCGCTTGTTGCGCACCATGTACCAGTCGATTGGACGGTTATCCGCCATTGCGGTTTGCATGGAGTATCTAATCTCCAGCTTAGAGTATCTCTTGTATTGCTCGCCTTTGCCCTTCATCTGTTGTAAACATACAATACGACTGTGGTTTAGCTTGGTATTCATTTTCTGTTCAAACCTAATTGGTACTAACATACTAATGTTTATGGATTAAGCATGTGGTTATTATTATTTAATACGACATCATCGCAGCGCCCTCAGCGCGTGGTATAACTCTCTCTGTGCCCCCTTTTTGGTAGCATCTATTATCACAAAGGTTTCTCTAATATAACTTCCTTAAATACCACAATTCCTTTTCCCAGTCATGAGTTCAACTTGCCATTACCATTAATTGGCCTTAGTTTCCTCGTTTACCAAAATCCGTAAAACTTATGTTCTGACTCCTCCACTGTGGGGTTGCGGCCTTATGTCACTTTATTATTAAGCTATCCTTGATTTTCCTAACCTTGCTAATTTGGCTAAGATCTCTCTCGTCGTTACATGGTTACCTAGTCAGGGTTCCATTCGCTGACTTAGACACAGAGTTTATTATCTCCTGGGTCCTTACACTACTCGTTTACATGCATGGGGTACCATACTGATACATTACTACTTACCCAACTAACTTAGTATAGTTTGTCAGGCCCACAAGCTCCTAGGAGTGCGGTCGTTCCATGTCTCGTTTAGTGCACTCGTAGCGTTCATATCCGGTGATGATCGTACTTTAGTCTCGGTAATTTATATTTGAGTAGCTAAGCTGCCAATTCTTAACCTTAATGTCAGAATGGCCCTAATATTAGGTTCTATGGTTTTTTTTTAATGTGTATTTCCTTTACTTTCTCCAAGATAGGTGTTTGCGACTTATCGCTCTAATTCTCATTTTCACATGCTCGTCCTCTGGTATTGTGAGTGGGGATCAGTAACTACTTATTGTCTCTCCCGTTCACTCCTAGGTTGTTAACGCCTTCAGATATGAGTTTTCAGTATTCGAATTCCACCAATCTATTGGGTTACACCCTATGGTGTAGTTCGGACTCCATGATAAAGGTTGACACCTCGTGTTTCCCCTGTCTTATGGTAGTCCTGTTAGTCTGATATTAATCAGTACTTGTGATTCATCACCCTTGTTCCCCTAGTTTTGGGTCACTTTGGTGGTATTAAGGTATCCCTCTATAGGTCTATGCCATACGATATTCAGACTCAATACTTATTCTGATAGTTAAATGATTGTTAGTCTTGTTATTTAATTTATTCCTAGTTGGTTCTAATACTTTCTCTTGAGGTTACAATTGGATACCCACAACTTAGTGGTTTCCGCTAATCATTCCACTTCATTGCGTGGTCCTTACTCTTATTCAACTCATATTTCCTCCATCCTCTTTGAGGTAACGGTATCTTCCGTCATCAGGCAATTTTCACTTTTTTGTTTATATTGCTGCCCTCCATACGGGAGTCTAGCAGCATAATGGATCACAACACCTTCGGTGTGTGCGGTGCGGGCATTACATCGGCCCTTTTTATTGCACGTTCACATATGCCTATTAATTATTTTTTTTTAAGGTCCTGACTCATATAGCTCACTTCTTGCCCTCTGGCAATGTTCGATGGTAGTGGTTTAACCACGAGTGTCACGCACTCTCTAAATATGGTTATACTGGTCCTGAAGACCCGTCACTCCCCACCGGTAATGATTGACGTTTAATGTCCAAACCGCACTGGGGTTAGACTTGTAGGCACTAATTATTGTTATTCTCATTTACTCCCCTTTTAATATTCTACTAAATGGTGTATTATTTTCAGGTTTAATGGTCAGACCGGCCAGGTCTTCTCGAGGTTATCGACCTCAAAACCCAAGGGTTTCGTACCCTGCCCTTAAGAAGGCTGTGTCCTGCTTTATTGCATTACGGACTTACAAGATTTAGTGTTTATTGCTAACCGCCTGGACCACCACGTCCTTTAGGGTTAGTTTACCATCGCTGCACTTGCTGTAGCAAGTGCGCAAGGTAGGTTGATTTTAATGCTTTGGTTAATGTGGCACTTGCAGTGGCAAGTGCACCATGCAGACTGAGCCACCAGTACGGTGTGTCAGTGCAGTGTTATTCCCTAATCGGGTTCCTGTTCTGGTCAAAAGTTCTTGTTCAAATTGATACAGTCTCACTCCAGCACTCGTTCCCACAAGTTTACCGTGGTAGTAAGTTCTTACTTTCCTCACAAGGTGTTGCATGATAGCAACTTAGCGAGTTTTTGTTGCTACAGTTCTCATGATCCCTCCTCATGCATGTCGGGCCATCTTGTACCTTCAGTGTTGCATGGTTTTAGAGTTAACTCGCTTCGGGTGAGACTTCTATAAGGTCATCCATGTCGTCCGTTACATATATCATAACTAATCATTACTCGCCGTTTCTACCTCTTTTCTCCCTAAGCACACCATCGGTGCTTCCTGGATGTAAGACAGGGTTGCCTTGCTTATAGCAAGTTAGCCTCATTAGTCCTACAGGGAGTTTTTCCTCAAACTCGGTCTATTATTTATCTCAGCCTCGTATGGTAGACATTACATCATTACCACGACCCCCGGTCCTAAACATTGCATCAAAACACAAAGTCTTATTTCTACTTTAACATAATCCTTTTAGCATCCACATCGGGTTTTTCCGATCAGGAGAGTTATCTCCGTGGTGTTTTCATTTCATTATTTCACTAGATAGCACTCGAGTTACGGGCTGCGGCGGGTGGGGTACCATTGCAAATTTCCCGGGATGCTCTCCCATCGAGTGCGAGCGGTTCATACCATCTTCGCGTTACTTGGGTTGCTGGACCTTCACCACCTTCCGCTGCTCCGTGTCTTCCTTAGTACTGTTACCCTGACCTCTCTTGACATAAGTCAAGAGGACGGAACCTTTACTTGGTCTAATACCGTAGTCTCGGTCATTTATTATTGAAGTGCCTCCACGGCTATGGTGTGCAAGCTTTAAGCATTGCATCAAACCCGCAAGGTCACGTATCCTCACAATGTTTCCCGTATTCCCATAACCTATGCTCACTGTATAAATCCTACTATCCTTGTCATCAGAGCGGTACTCCGCTCTGATACCACTTTTTGTAACAACCCCTACTATTTCGGCTCTAATCATTTATTAACAATATAATCGCAGCGGTAATCTCAACAATTGACTACGGTTGTAACACCCCTACTAATTCGGCTCCTAATAATCCTATAGATGTCGTGCACAATAAAATCTCGCAGCGGTAAAAATAAACTATCGCCCTAATGGTGTCACTGTTATCACACGCCCATACGGGTGATAACGATTTACCTGATAATCAACTTGCGAAACGTATTCCCGCAGTGACCACAGAGATAGATAGCAGTACTTAAACAATTTAAAACAAATCTAACATCAACAATTATTACAGACCGTGAGCAACTAAACCAAATACACCTCGGTTAAACAACCCGAGTCCAAAACAACCTGAGTATCACACCGTACCAAGTCTAAACCAACAGTAATATCACAGTAGTCACGCCTTGCTGCGGACACCAGTTAGTCACCTGCATGAAAGTGGTTTGTGGTATGGAATCAGCCCCTGCTGAGTATGTCATCACATGCCCCGTCATGCCCCCAAAGACCCCTCAATTATTTGGTCGAGAGCATGAGGTTCATTACATGCAATACCGTTTTAACATTTAAAACTGCAAATCAATTAAAGTAGCATCCATACAATAAAACACAACCATCAACATGTATAACATGACCACAAGTATAACCAATGAACAATCAAGCGAAACAACGAGGATAGTAACCAAGTATTAATTCTCGTCCATGGTATAGAAACCAATATCGTTCGCCACTGTATAATTCTTAACTGTATTATTTGTTCAGTTATACCTAGTGACAATGCCTCGTTAAAACGACATGTCTCTAGTTACCCATATATTATGGCGGGTCACCCACGGCAGTAGCCACTCCAACGGTAGAGTCTCCGACCAACGAGCCATTCTAGCTCACGGGAAATTTTCTTGATACTTGCGGACCCGTACGCGGACATCCTGGTATCGTTTTTGTGATCACAGCGCGCACCAAGAGCCACATCCTCCTGGCTTTACTTTCCTTCCTTAGTTAATTATTTATTCCATCGCATCGCATTACCAAATTTTCCTAACAAGCAGACTAAGGTCATTAGTCCAATCCGGAGTCTGTAAACTCGGGATCCAGTGTTAGATACGAGAGCGGCGTATAGAAAGGCCAATGCTCCGTATAAAAGTTCTCGGATAATATGTATATCTTATTATCCTAGTGCTACAACGTTTTACTGACGTTCCTTATATTTCATATAAGATAGCACCATAGCCGCTAGTTCGTTTTAAATATATTGGTTCATATATACGAACCGGTACTGTTAACTCAACAACAGTAATATAAGCAGCTATAAATATACAATTCATGCATATTAATTATCACATTCAGACAAACAATCTTATCATAGATCACACAGAAGTCTGAACTGAGGAAGCCCTAGAGACAATCAGAGACACATAACAACATACCGTTCACCCTGATGTATTACGGTGGAGTATGAACCAGCAAGTTCCTATGCTCCTTGTGTAGCCTCTAACAGTCTAAACAATACATAATGCTACTGATTAGCATACGTATAACAACACAATCCTACGGTACCCCGTACCGTCACTATTAACTCCCGGTTAACCCCCCGTTATTAACTGTCAATATTGTCGGGCTTTTGGTTTAACTCGAGATTGGAAAAGTGTTTCATTATATGCGTAGTCTTATCTTGTATATTAATGACTTATTATTGGACTTGTTATCGCATGTAAACTAATGTATATTTGCAGATCGTATAGTTTGTTTCTTTATTGCATGTATGGTTCTTTGTCATGCACTATGCATCTCTCCTTAGTATTTATTTTTCTAAGGTTTGTCTCTTTTCTTTTCACCTTTTTTTTTATTCAATGTGGTATAATTCATTTGTAAACTATACTTTTAATTATTACAATCCTTATTATTCCATGTATACTTCTAACATTAGAATTGATAACTAATGTTTATAATTCTTTTCTCCTTAACTATTATCATTTAATTATGATATTTATAATTATTGAACCAAATCACATTTTCTACACCATTACACATATTTATTTATATATGTGTGTTATGGAACTATTTATTATATGGTAAATCTTATAATCTATATTCATTCTTTTAAATGAATATCTCTTATATTATAAGTGTTATAACATTAAAAACCATATTATAAACTCCATTTAAAAATGTTATATTTCGAACAGCACTTATGTCCTTTAATATTTACAAAACCCACCACTTAATTAATGTAATGTTACATTATTTTATATAACATATCTTATGACATTTAAGTCATTTAAACAATTATAACCTATAACCATACTTTGTTTATAAAATACCCAATGGCCCTTAATATTTTCGGCTTTTACTTATAACCACTAAACTTCTATAAAACACAATTCACTCTCAATTCCTAATACATAGTTTTCTAATTCCCTTAAAACTATATATTATACACATTTCTTAATAAAACCTTATATATAACTCCAAAAATTACCAAACCATACCAAAAGGTTATAAACATTATTCTTAACCTTATTTTTCCTCTAAATCTCGGTTTCTATACATTAGTCACCTATTTGTAACAATGTTATAAAATACCATATAATATACTTATATAGTTCATATGAACTCCAAATTTAACCAAATAAACTTCTAAAAATTTCTATTAACTTAAGGACTTTACTAAACTCTATTTAGCACCCTTAAGTTTCGGTAATTACATTACTACCCCAAATCTTATAAATCTTTTACAATTTAATAAGTATCTTATTATAAGGTAGTATTTTAATTTCTTAAATTTTCCAAACTTGGTCAAAGTCTCCTATATAGTCAACTTTGACTTCTAATACCAAATGGGAACCAATTTTTCGGTAATCACTATAATAACCTATACTTTTCTATTTTTACAATTTTGACCCAAAACTTTATAAAATGTTATAATTTTTATTAAATTCATTTAAAAACCCTAAATTGCTCTAAATTAAGCCCACGGCTTTCTAATTCCTAGTAATTACGAATTGGCCCCAATTTTAATTATAAGCATAATAAAACTAAATAAGCTTATAAACTTAAATTAAAATGGCCTAATGACATGGCCTTATTACAACCTTGAACTTGCAAAATAAATTACACAATAAATGTCTCAAAATATAGCATATATATTCGGCCTCACCATGGTTTATTATTTTCCACATAATGTCATAATTTGACCATTATGTTAATTAAATCTCTTAAATGACTAGCTTAATTTATCTTAGCCATTTTTTTCCATTTTTAGGTCAATATGACCTATATATGTAAGTTCACTCTCGGCCATATATATATATATGCTTAAAATTACAAAAATCATAAGTTTAAGGTGTTTATACCTTGATTATGCCTTGTATGCTCTCGGCCACTTGTAGGAAAAATCACCACTGATTTAGACATGTTTAATACACAAAAACAAGATATGGTTACACTCCAAGCTTGAGCTTAACCATAAGGAATAATTAATGTAAGATTTAAGGCAAAAATCACCTTAAAAATGCAAGGGAAGTTCTAAGTGGTTTCGACCTGAACCAAACACACCACAAGGTGTTAGATCCACCATATTGACATAGGAAATTGTTAGATCTCGAAATGTTACCTTGTTATTAGGTTTTACCTTGGAAAAATGCCTTAAAAGAGAGTATTTCTCTTGGATCTTGGTCACCCTTGCTCCAAATGGCTAACCAAAGATTCCACATGAAAAGGAGAAGAGATGAGGCTATGACCAAAGTTTCACAGCCAAACTCGAAGGGAATCAAAAGTTATGAGCTTAAAGCACATTTTACCTTAAAATGTAGATTTGAACAACCTTGGTCCCTCTACTGGTCTCAACCGAGTTTAGCTCTTGTTCTAACCTTAGAACACTGAGAATAAGCCATAGGAATTGATGAGACCACGAAATCTAGGTGTTGGTGGTGAGAAGATGAAGAAAAAGAGCTAAAAATGACATTAAAAACTTACACTAGGAGCTTAGGAGCTAGGCTTGCCTTCCATGCTCAAGAACAGACCTTGAGAGCTTCAAAGGAAGGGAGGAGCTCGGCTGGGCAGAGGAAATCGGACAAGGAAGGAAGGAAAGAGTGGAAAGATTGAAATAATGAAAAAGTAAAGGTTACTATTGCAAATTGAAGTTAGGTATCAATTTGTCCAACAATTATTGCAAGCTGCCTCCTCTCTTATTTCCAGCCGGTTTCCTTGGTCCAAATGGGTCAATTAATTGACCATTGACCATGCTTGGTCAATATTGACTCATGCGGGCCCCACTTTAGGGTTTTATTAATATTTTAATATTAAATTTGTAAAAATCTGTAAAATTTGGAAATTAAATTCCTAATATGATATAATGTGATATAATATCATATTTAGAGGTATTTATACCTTTTTGCCCATTAAAATCAATTTAGAAGACAAATTCACAAAAACGTGCTTTAAGGAGTTTTAGCGCACATTTTGTGTGCCTGGTGTTCTGGGCTTAGTTCCTCTGAGAATAGTTTTGTTGTGTTCCTTACTTATTATAATACTTAGGAATCCACTTTGGATCCTATTTGAGGTCACACAATCTTTATGGTGTCTTAAAGCACATTTTGGCTTTACCGATCTTAAGGCGTGTTTTGCCTTGTTGAGATCTTTTAGATTGTTCCCCAATAATATTTAGATGTTTAATAATCATCTTAGATCATTTAATTATATTTTAAAGATTAGGGGTATATTCAGTCTACCCCCCTTAAAAGGCTTCGTCCCGAAGTCCTAATCCTCTACAGTTCACCTAAGGAATCAAGTTCCACTAAGTAACCAAACAGTTCCATTGCTAGGAGTAATCCCACTAGGTTCAGACCTAGTCTATACATACAACATATATTAAGTAATCAGACTCATGGTATAAACATTCACATCACAACACTAAACGTGGTGCACATCCAATTCATCAATCAAAGTACTCAGCGGTACTATATAAATTCAACCAGGTGCACCCAGGGCACATATACATAAAGTGTATCAACATCTAAACATCCAACAACATGTATGACGCAGCATACCAAAAAAAACAAACACCAAAAACAAGACCTAATGCACAACATGTGCGCAAGCCAAGTGGTGTCTACCCCCCTTAAAAAGGGTTTGACCACGAACCCGTATAAGTATCACAGCTACTACTCGAAGAGTGCTGGGTACTTCGCTCTCATGGAGTCCTCTAATTCCCATGTAGCCTACTCCACCTCATGGTTCGACCAGAGAACCTTGACCATGCTAACGGTCTTGTTCCTAGTCTGCCTCATCTTCGTATCGAGAATGCGGAGTGGTACTTCCTCATATCGTAGAGCAGGGTCCAACTCTAAAGTCTCTTGGCTGCAAAACGTGCGATGGATGGGGCACATACCTCTTCAACTGTGAAACGTGAAAGACGTCGTGCACCCTCCCGAGCTCTGCTGGTAAATCCAGTCTGTAAGCTAACGGGCCCACTCGCTCCCTAATCGCATAAGGTCAACATACTTTGGGCTCAACTTGCCCTTCTGCCCAAACCGGAATATCCCCTCATGGGTGACACTCTAAGGAATACCATATCATCGGTGGTGAACTCAATGTCCCTCCTCTTGGTGTCTGCATTTGCTTTCTGCCGGTCTTGAGCTGCTCTCATATTCTTGCGAATCTATAGGACATCCTCCTTAATCTGCTCTAGGTACTTTGTAACACCCCAACATATAACAACATACTTAACATTAAACTGCAGCGGAAAATACACATCATCACATAACTTAACTCATCGGTGTTACACGCCGTTAACCACCCACGTGGCTAACAAGGCTAACATTTACACAACTGTATCGGTCTGATGGACTAGATCCCGAGCAACTATACAACACCGTCTCCTTTATTACCCAACATCCTATACAAATACCTTCCAACTGTACCGAGTATTTACAACTAATGCCGAGAACAAATTCGGTCTTACTACACCTACAGGTTACCAGTGATTACACCAATTACCCGTACGCAACAACTACCCCGTCCTACTCTCGAACGGCTCCAGCTCCTTGTACCTGAAATAGAAAAAGGAAAGAAAGGGTGGCCCCCCAGGGGCTCAGCACCTTTGCTGGTATGGTAATCCCGCAGCCCACATGCTACCGGGCCACGCACAACTATTTGTCGTCTTAGCATGCAGTTGATTACATTTAAATCAAGCATGTGAAACATAAACTCACAACGCGATACACTTCACCCCAATGGGCTTAACAAACACAACTCATTTACACTTAACCAATCACTCTATGAGTTCTTCAACCCTATAGTATTTCTCCTCTAACGGAGCTATTACCTTAACAGACGACATTTACCCACTATCGGATTTCCACAAACGTCCCTTTACATACTAGGAATCATATCCATGATCCTCATATTTCACTTCTAAGCGACATATAACATCACATCACAATAACCTACAACATACAAATAACACATACATAACGGGTACGGATCTCTTAGGAACCGGCCCAAACATAGTTAATACACTGGTGAGCCCAGAGAATGATATCACCCCATGTTAAGCTCGTCATAACAAAACTCATTACCGCCCTAATAGTCGGACGAGTAACTTACCTAAAGATGGATCGGATTTAGTGACCCGAACTCACCACACAAACACATGTTCCCCCTAAACCGATCGTAAGTCAGAATAGCTAAGCTTTGGGATAAGCTAATGGGAGATCATAACCCGTGAGGGAAACAACCATAATAGAGAGAAGGGTAAAGCTAAAAAGGATACCCACTCCCAAACAACGCGCGACCGGCCAAACCGGATTCCTCACTACTGTTAGTACATACTTACTTTAGAATATTAGTTAGAACCCCACTATGGAGTCTATCACACCTACACACATACAGTACCACAACTGGGTTAAACATACAAGGGAGATCCCTACATTCACATATACATATCACACAATTAACACACGCATAGCCGTGGTTAGTACGTCCCGTGGTTCGGGTCGTTCATCCGAATACCAAACTCTCATGTGATCCTAGACTCAGTCAACTAAGGTTAACACTTCCGAGGTTAAATGGTATCGAAGTTGTACACGCCACATATATGAATTACTGTAAACTCATTACATGTTTTATCTTACAACGTGGCAAACATACAGAAAAACACATTGGCATACAAGCCGGTGTAATCCGGTAGGACACAGGTTGCAAGAAAACCATACCTGTCACCGGAGTCCACTTATCACGTCCATTTATGTTCCTCGAGCAATTCTCGAACAACTGACAACATCACATGTATTTTATTAACATCGGGGTAACATGTTTGTTTAAAGTCTAATGATCATAACTTACCCTCGTTAACTAGTTAAACAACTTGACATTTTTAACTTGTTTTACTTTCACATTTTATTACAACTTTCCACCCACTTGGTTGTCTTTATATCACATCTAACATGTCCTACAAACTCTATAACATCATCCCTAACTTATCCTCATCTTAGACATCGTTTAATAACCTAGAACCCAAGTTTTATAGTGGTCCGGGACTTGATCCCTAACATAGGTCCCGGACCTATACTTAGCAAGCCTCTCGGTCTCTTTCTGGGGTGGTCCGGGACTTCATATAGGTCCTAGGTCCCGGACCATTTAGGCAAAACTCACGGGTGATTAAAAGGTTGGTCCGGGTCCTTGTACAAGACCCAAGTCCCGGACCTAAACAATGTAAAAACTCACGGGGTAATTTAGGGGTTGGTCCGGGTCCTTGTATAAGACCCAAGTCCCGGACCCAAAACTAAATGAAACTCTCGGCCTATTTTGCACTCTGGTCCGGGACATGACCCATGACTTAGGTCCCGGACCCAACCTACAGAATCGACGTACTGCATTTTTTTCTAGTCTGCTGCTTAAGCTCTTTACACCCATCAAATGTATAGCTTCCCAAATGATTTTACGACACTCTTATACTCAAAACTTCATCAAATATACACCACATAAACAACATAGTGCACAATTTAAATTTGCATAGCACTTAGGCTCTTTAAATGCATAAATCTTAAACACTGAATTTCCACAATATATTTGCCTTTCACCTGCAATTACAAACAGCAATACGTATGTCCTTACTAGTCTTTTGAGAACATTTTTCTAAGTCATTTACCATTGGCTCTTTAGATAGTTTCAGTAGACAACGTACGTTCATTTTCCAAAGGAATATTAAGCTATTTTGGTTAACATAAAACATGGAGGAAACACCATTTTTCTTTGAGTTTCCTTACCTTGAAGCAAAGGAGAACAATAATACGTGAAAAGATGAACTCAAGCTCCTTCCATGGAGATTCCTCTTGGCACCAAAATGGAGCTCTTGAAGATTTGAAAGGACTAGGTCGAAGAGCTTGACGAGACTAAGAGATCGGTGGTCTTAGTTTTTAATTTGGACAAGTGAGCTAGAAGTTACAAGGTTTGAAGATGGCATATGGTGCTGTGCTGGTTCGATCGTGAAAGAGAGCAGGAAGGGGATAGTCTACGTGAGACAGCAAGAGGAAATGAGAAATGAAGAGAATTCACTGATTGCAAATGCTTTTGAAGATATATTTGTTTACATAAAGCAAATAGTGCTCTCTCTATTTACTCATTTATTTGTTCAATCAGCTAGCAAGGTGACGACTCACCACATGTAAAACCGGCCCCCATTTAAATATAAGGGGTTATTTAGTCTTTATTGCTCATTAAATTACATATGTTAACATATGTTACAAACTAGCTTAATTAGTTACTATTCATAATAACAAGGCACTTTGAAAGCGAAATTCTTGATTTCCCATTGATTTAAACTTCCAAATGTGATAAAGTAGTACACATATTAATTAAAGAGTATGATGGACATTTAGCCATTCAAAACTCATTTACACGACAGTTACTCAAAAACGTGCTTTTAAGGCTCCTCAAAGCACATTTGTGTTTTAACTTGTTTCAAGCTCGGTTTTCTTTGATAATTGATTAAATAGGCTCATTAATATATAAGTAAGGTCTTGGTAAGTTCATCAAGCCTTAATCAAGATTATCCCAAGCTTAGGCATATGTTCTTATTGCCTTTTAGGCAATTAATTGTATTTACTATTTATTAAATTGTTTACTAATGTTTCTAAGACTCTTTTTAGTCTTAATAATTTATTATTTAATGTTTAAACAACTTATTAAAGTTTGGGGTATTTCAATCTACCCCCCTTAAAAGAACTTCGTCCCCGAAGTTCACACTTCCCACATATCATTGGTTTAGAATACGGGAATTACTTGTATA
Organism: Limonium bicolor; assembly: GCA_023374045.1. Classification (NCBI taxonomy): domain Eukaryota; kingdom Viridiplantae; phylum Streptophyta; class Magnoliopsida; order Caryophyllales; family Plumbaginaceae; genus Limonium; species Limonium bicolor. Next base: position 257,576,341 of record CM041778.1, on the reverse strand, counting down.
ATAAAACACTTCCATAACCAAACATACTTTACATCACAGTCCCGGACTTGACGGTCCGAGTAACATATCCACATCCATACATCACATAACATACTTACATAGTAACCTCGGACTTGCTGGTCCGGGTACCTTAACAACATTGCACAAACATAACAACCCTTAGACTCTCTTGTCTGGGCAACATAACAACATTTAGACCCATAGGTCCTGATAACATAACATCCTTTAGACACATAGGTCTAGGTAACACAACATCATTTAGACTCATAGGTCTTGATAACATAACACTTCGGACTTAACCACGTTAGGACTCAAGGTCCAAAAAATTTTTTCCTTACACATTCCACACAACACGTTTCAGCACGTATAGCAGCTAAAAATTTCTTTTACATACACTGTGCTCCCGCAGAACCCGGTCGCGATGGACACATATTGTCCCGTTCCTTTGGGAGATCAAAACAATCACTTAAATTTAAAATTTCCTTATGAGGTTAAGTAAGAGAACTTAGCTATGTAAGGTATCTATCGACGTTTTAAAATCGGTTCAAAACCCTTTGAAAACACATACAACTCCAAGTCCAACTTATGCTCTTTATTCCCTTTTTCCAGCGTGGTTATTTGTGACCACTTGTAGGGAGCTTCAAGAATCATCAACCCTGATGTGATCAGCATCAATGTTGAACTATCCTTCCACCCCATTTGTGTTCGGCTTCCCTTGATCGCATGCAAATCAAGTTCCACCTCCCACTTCATTTTCAAACAGCAACTAATTCAAACATGTATCATTTTCTATCTTTTAGTTTTTCTAGTCATAGTCACTACATCTCCAAGGATAGAACTCTGTCTATCAGTCATCACCATTCACTTTAATCCAGTTACCTAGGGAATCCTATTCTCACTAGGTTCTATGTCGGTTTCATACCCTTTCATAGCCCCCTTCATATGATCACTATATTATACATTACATATATTATCATAATACAACACACAGTTTAACATTTAGTATCATATGAACATATACTGTCGGGGTCTTAGTTCCCCCGGGAGTTTCTTTACTCCCACACTTGTACTCTCACACACAACTGTTGCCAAAATGAACACATTCATCACAATGGTACACATTCATCACAATGGTATTCGCATCTTCTGTGCGTAATTACCACAATTAAACCATGAATGTATGCGTATGTTTATGTAACACACACACCACTAACCAAAACAACTTATTTTGTGCTATGCACAACATGGTTCACGTACACTTGTACGGTAAAATACACTAAGTGGTTTTGCGCTCTACCCCCCTTAAAAAGGGATTACGCCCACGTAATCAATCACTTAATCACCGGTTAATAACGTCCTACCGTCGTGAAGTGTTTAATCTCCACACGGTTTATTATACAACGTGTTCTGGTTTGAGGATCTTAGCCATATTGGCGGTTTAGTCCCTAACCAAGAATTCTCTTTAGAGTTTGTTTAATTCATAACCAGTTTTGATTCTGGCTGTGAAACTTCTAGGCTTTGATAATTAGCCATTTACACATATTCACAACACACATGTAACACTTGAATAATTTAGAGCTTAATTTGCCCTACACATTGTTCTTACTGTATTATACCTCCCCGATTATCACCTTTATCTAGGTAACAACGGTTTCTCCACCAACGCGTGGTATTTCTTACCAAGGCGAGATTGGTGAGTTACAAACTTTCTATTCACTTCCATGATAATTTACTGTATTCCACATTGATTTACTTAATTTCTTTCAACATTTGAGCTACTACCTATGTGTAGTACTCTGTCGGTTAATTCCAACACCTGTGTATATTCCATCATTGTTTAACATACTGTGTAACTATAGTCACTTATTGTGAATCAAGTATCCTTCCATTGATACGACCTTGCATTTCCTATGCCTCGGTCCTTATCGCGTTATAATACTCTTTATACTTCTACCACAATTGACATTTCCCGAATTTCTAACTATCCCTCTCGATCATTATTGCACAAGAGCAATACCAAAACACTCAGTCATACAGAGTGCAGAGGTGTAAACTCTTGACAGTAAATCTCTTATTGTTTACGAGGGATTCACACTGTATTCCTTATCACATAGTATCAAGTACTGGCTTGTTGCCTAGTCTGTATGTCATCACTTATCTTACGTGTTCACTGTGTCTAACTCATAACTGTGCTTGTTGGCCATTTTATTATTTAACAATACCCATGCAACGTGCTGTGCTGCGCACCGTGCGGTTACTCATTGTATAACATCAATTCACACTGCATCAGCTATATATTAGCTTCTGCCATTACACTGTGTTTCGCCATTTATTTGGCTGATTACTGAATACTCAATTCTTTGAGCCTTTATGCTCCTTGAGCGTTGTTCATTACGCATTTAGCATCACACACCTCTGGTGGTTGCTATTATACTTGTTACTCATCGTCTCCACAACTGGTACAAACACTAATTTTCGTATTATTCTTACTCACATCATTCCTGGGTAGTAACAATATGGTCAACTTTACATACTTCCTAGACATATTCCTACTCATTACTACCGTTCTGGCGGTTTCACACACTAAGAGGTGTCCCCACTCTTAAGTAGTGGTTCGTTGTCCGCTTTTATTACTTATATAACATATAACTTTCGTAGTCAACAAATTCACTTATGACATTTTACTTGTGGCTTATAAGCCCTATTGCCTCGAGCTCCGCTCTTTATAGCCTGTTCACATTCATTTACTTCTTCCAACAATATTACACGGTTTGCAGGTTGTATGGGCTCCGTGACAAGGTCGTTATTCCTTTCATGGGATGTCCCTTCAAGGATGTCAGAGTTCCTCCTGACGCCTTAAGATTAAACTGGGTGTTAGTTTCAACCCTTGCATTTCTGTCACGTTATTCTGTTCAACCACTGTTCCAAACACCCCTTCAGGATAGCTCCTGGGTGTTACTAGGTTATGCCATTACATCTGGCTTTTACTTATGAGTACATTCAATTAACTGCATTTCCTTTCATTCTTGACTGGGTCAAATATTCTCTTTAGTGAGACTGATATCTCTAGTGATCATCTCGGGAGTCTCATCCCGATCACTGCACATTAATGTATCCATAATAGGCATCTGCCTCACCATATGTAGGCTGGGTACTTACTCCAGCTATTACATTCATCCTCAGGATTCTTAAGACATATTCCATGTTCTTATTCACCAACTAGTGCACTTCGCACTTGTTCACTTTTAGACATTTCCTTAAAATAAATTCACTGATTCTTGTAGTCTTATTAACCTTACTGGTTTCTTTACTTCTACCATTCTTGGTAATTTCTTACTTTGTCTGACTTTTACTTCGGACCGTAGTATGGAGTCGACTACTTCCGTGTTTCAGACTCCACTCGTATACATATGTGGGGTATCCTGTTGATACATTGCTACTTACCCGGTTAACCTATAAGAAGGTCTGCCAGGCCCACAAGCTCCTATCGGAGTGCGGTCGTCCCACAATTCAGTTGGTACACTCGTAGTGTCCGTCACGCGCCTAGGTGAAGTATTCTGTTGTCAACTCCCTTATATTATCCTGTGATAATATGCATTCCGTGCTTCCCGATCTTAATCAAGGGAAGGTTTATCCACTATTGTATTTGTTTTTATGGTCTCCATCCATTCCCTTGGGTTGCTACCTTGGGTTTTACCGGTTTTCACCGGTTATTTAAAGCTCTATACGTGTAACTTACTACCAGTGGTACTGAGGCCGGTGTAGGTCTCATGGTCTGGTTTCAAGGAAGGTTGGAAATAAATGGGTTTGAAAGAAAATTTGGTTTGGAAAAAGGTTTTGAAGATGAATTTAAGTCTAAGAGATTAATTCTCGTGGCTTCACAACTTTCCTTGCTTTAGCCAAGTCTAGCTTCTTCTGACTGGTGTACTTCCAATTGCAGAGGTCGGGCTGCTAAGCCCTTTCACAGCTATGCTGGTCTCACTTAACTTCACGGTACTTTACTAAGTACCTGTAGTTGTTTTAAGTTTCCCATACAGCCTTGTTATAGCGGCACTTGCCATGGCAAGTGCGCCATGCTAACTGGCTACTGGTCCAATAAGCATTGGTTGCGGTATTGTTTCCGCTTACTCTGACATTAGTGGCCTTGCTGGCCCTTACTTGATCTCACAGTCTTAACAATAAATCCTCTGGGTTTTTTCTCACTATTTTCACATGGTGACCATTAACTAGGGTGTTTCCCCTTCTGGAGACCCCTTTTCTTAGTATTACATCCTCCTCATACTACGTTGTAGTTCCTTATTCGGTCGGTATACCATTGGTGTATTAGTTAACATTGTAGTCCCGTGGACACTTGTCTCGGGTCTCATTACCTCACTTCTTGCCTGTTGCACGCTTGGTGCGTTGCAAGCTGGTTTTTTTCTCGACTGCTCGGCATGTCGATCCAGGTTGCTGAAATTCTATCTCTTATGCGCAAGATTCTTCACTTTTCGCTATCTTATGCGGCAGACATTGTTAAAATGGGAACCGTCTTCGGGATTCACACCTTTCGGAATCTACCGTATGACAGGCTCTCCGTACTTATAAGGACATTTAAATACAGCCAGATCGGGTATCCCGAGTAAGAGAGGACTTTCCTCTCTCTGGCGTTCTTTCCCAAGTTGTAACCAGGGATTGTGGAGGGTGGGATTTATATGGTAGGTTTCCAATATTCACTGGTCCTCCTAACTAGCTTATCTCTCACGCTATCACTCATCCCTTAACCCACATACTGAAATCCTAACTCGGTACTTCCTAAGCTCGGTAATTCAGTCATCAGAGCGACACTTCGCTCTGATACCACTTTTTGTAACACCCCAACATATAACAACATACTTAACATTAAACTGCAGCGGAAAATACACATCATCACATAACTTAACTCATCGGTGTTACACCCCGTTAACCACCCACGTGGCTAACAAGGCTAACATTTACACAACTGTATCGGTCTGATGGACTAGATCCCCGAGCAACTATACAACACCGTCTCCTTTATTACTACCAACATCCTTTATACAAATACCTTCCAACTGTACCGAGTATTTACAACTAATGCCGAGAACAAATTCGGTCTTACTACACCTACAGGTTACAAGTGATTACACCAATTACCCGTACACAACAACTACCCCGTCCTACTCTCGAACGGCTCCAGCTCCTTGTACCTGAAATAGAAAAAGGAAAGAAAGGGTGGCCCCCCAGGGCTCAGGACCTTTGCTGGTATGGTAATCCCGCAGCCCACATGCTACCGGGCCACGCACAACTATTTGTCGTCTTAGCATGCAGTTGATTACATTTAAATCAAGCATGTGAAACATAAACTCACAACGCGATACACTTCACCCCAATGGGCTTAACAAACACAACTCATTTACACTTAACCAATCACTCTATGAGTTCTTCAACCCTATAGTATTTCTCCTCTAACGGAGCTATTACCTTAACAGACGACATTTACCCACTATCGGATTTCCACAAACGTCCCTTTTACATACTAGGAATCATATCCATGATCCTCATATTTCACTTCTAAGCGACATATAACATCACATCACAATAACCTTGCAACATACAAATAACACATACATAACGGTACGGATCTCTTAGGAACCGGCCCAAACATAGTTAATACACTGGTGAGCCCAGAGAATGATATCACCCCATGTTAAGCTCGTCTAACAAAACTCATTACCGCCCTATTAGTCGGACGAGTAACTTACTTAAAGATGGATCGGATTTAGTGACCCGAACTCACCACACAAACACATGTTCCCCCTAAACCGATCGTAAGTCAGAATAGCTAAGCTTTGGGATAAGCTAATGGGAGATCATAACCCGTGAGGGAAACAACCATAACAGAGAGAAGGGTAAAGCTAAAAAGGATACCCACTCCCAAACAACGCGCGACCGGCCAAACCGGATTCCTCACTACTGTTAGTACATACTTACTTTAGAATATTAGTTAGAACCCCACTATGGAGTCTATCACACCTACACACATACAGTACCACAACGGGTTAAACATACAAGGGAGATCCCTACATTCACATATACATATCACACAATTAACACACGCATAGCCGTGGTTAGTACGTCCCGTGGTTCGGGTCGTTCACTCCGAATACCAAACTCTCATGTGATCCTAGACTCAGTCAACTAAGGTTAACACTTCCGAGGTTAAATGGTATCGAAGTTGTACACGCCACATATATGAATTACTGTAAACTCATTACATGTTTTATCTTACAACGTGGCAAACATACAGAAAAACACATTGGCATACAAGCCGGTGTAATCCGGTAGGACACAGGTTGCAAGAAAACCATACCTGTCACCGAGTCCACTTAATCATGTCCATTTATGTTCCTCGAGCAATTCTCGAACAACTGACAACATCACATGTATTTTTATTAACATCGGGGTAACATGTTTGTTTAAAGTCTAATGATCATAACTTACCCTCGTTAACTAGTTAAACAACTTGACATTTTAACTTGTTTTACTTTCACATTTTATTACAACTTTCCACCCACTTGGTTGTCTTTATATCACATCTAACATGTCCTACATAACTCTATAACATCATCCTAATATCCTCATCTTTAGACATCGTTTAATAACCTAGAACCCAAGTTTTATAGTGGTCCGGGACTTGATCCCTAACATAGGTCCCGGACCTATACTTAGCAAGCCTCTCGGTCTCTTTTATTGGGGTGGTCCGGGACTTCATATAGGTCCTAGGTCCCGGACCATTCTAGGCAAAACTTCACGGGTGATTTAAAGAGGTTGGTCCGGGTCCTTGTACAAGACCCAAGTCCCGGACCTAAAACAATGTAAAACTCACGGGGTATTAATTTAGGGTTGGTCCGGGTCCTTGTATAAGACCCAAGTCCCGGACCCAAAACTAAATGAAACTCTCGGCCTATTTTGCACCTCTGGTCCGGGACATGACCCATGACTTAGGTCCCGGACCCAACCTACAGAATCGACGTACTGCATTTTTTTCTAGTCCTGCTGCTTAAGCTCTTTACACCCATCAAATGTATAGCTTCCCAAATGATTTTACGCACACTCTTATACTCAAAACTTCATCAAATATACACCACATAACAACATAGTGCACAATTTAAATTTGCATAGCTCTTAGGCTCTTAAAATGCATAAATCTTAAACACTGAATTTCCACAATATATTTGCCTTTCACCTGCAATACAAACAGCAATACGTATGTCCTTACTAGTCTTTTGAGAACATTTTTCTAAGTCATTTACCATTGGCTCTTTAGATAGTTTCAGTAGACAACGTACGTTCATTTCCAAAGGAATATTAAGCTATTTTGGTTAACATAAAACATGGAGGAAACACCATTTTTCTTTGAGTTTCCTTACCTTGAAGCAAAGGAGAACAATAATACGTGAAAAGATGAACTCAAGCTCCTTCCATGGAGATTCCTCTTGGCACCAAAATGGAGCTCTTGAAGATTTGAAAGGACTAGGTCGAAGAGCTTGACGAGACTAAGAGATCGGTGGTCTTAGTTTTTATTTGGACAAGTGAGCTAGAGAGTTACAAGGATTTGAAGATGGCATATGGTGCTGTGCTGGTTCGATCGTGAAAGAGAGCAGGGAAGGGATAGTCTACGTGAGACAGCAAGAGGAAATGAAGAAATGAAGAGAATTCACTGATTGCAAATGCTTTTGAAGATATTATTTGTTACATAAAGCAAATAGTGCTCTCTCTTATTACTCATTTATTTTGTTCAATCAGCTAGCAAGGTGACGACTCACCACATGTAAAACCGGCCCCCATTTAAATATAAGGGGTTATTTAGTCTTTATTGCTCAATTAAATTACATATGTTAACATATGTTACAAACTAGCTTAATTTAGTTACTATTCATAATAACAAGGCACTTTGAAGCGAAATTCTTGATTTCCATTGATTTAAACTTCCAAATGTGATACTAAGTAGTACACATATTAATTAAAGAGTATTGATGGACATTTAGCCATTCAAAACTCATTTACACGACAGTTACTCAAAAACGTGCTTTTAAGGCTCCTCAAAGCACATTTTGTGTTTTAACTTGTTTTCAAGCTCGGTTTTCTTTGATAATTGATTAAATAGGCTCATTAATATATAAGTAAGGTCTTGGTAAGTTCATCAAGCCTTAATCAAGATTATCCCAAGCTTAGGGCATACTTGTTCTTATTGCCTTTTAGGCAATTAATTGTATTTACTATTTATAAATTGTTTACTAATGTTTCGGAGACTCTTTTTAGTCTTAATAATTTATTATTTAATGTTTAAACAACTTATTAAAGTTTGGGGTATTTCAACTCTGGTCCTAGAAGCGTAGTCTCGCTGGCCTCATCACAGCATAAAGGAGTCCTACACGGACCTACCATAAAGTGCCTGAAATGGTGGCATCTGTATCGAGGAGTGGTAGCTGTTGTTGTAGGCGAACTCTATCAGATGTAGTCGTTCTAACCAACTCCCCTGAAAATCTAAGGCACATGCTCTCAGCATGTCCTCCAGTGTCTGGATGGTCCTCTCACTCTGACCGTCGGTCTGTGGGTGGAACGCCGTACTAAGCTTCAATTTGTACCCAAGGCTTCCTGAACCTGTCCCCAGAATCTGGACAAAAATCGAGGGTCCCTATCAGAAACAATAGTCTTTGGCACACCATGGTGCCGGATCACCTCCTTCTGGAACAAATCCGCTAACTTCGGAACGTTCTAGGTATCCTTCATAGCAACAAATTCAAAAATTTGCCACCTTCGTCAGACGGTCCACAATGCCCAAATCGTGTTCAGTCCTCCCTTAGTCGGTGGGAGACCGACAACGAAATCCATCGAAATGTCCTCGAACTTCCAACAAGGAATAGGCATAGACTGCACTAAACCTCCGGGTCTCCTATGCTCAAACTTAACCTTCTGACAGGTCAAGCATCTAGCCACATACTCAGCTACATCCTTCTTCATCCCGCTCCACCAGAAATGAGCCTTCAAACCCTTATACATCTTTGACGAACCAGGGTGGACGGATAAGGACGAGCAATGAGCCTCCTGGAGTATCTTCTCCTTCAGATCAGGAGACGACTCCGGAATACACAAACGGCCCTTCAGTCGAATCATGCCATCATCGCACAGTTCGAAGTCATATTTTAGCCTCTCAAACATCCATTATCATTTTCTGCCTGATACTCTGCATATAGTGATCACTCTCCTGTGCAGCTCGTATCTCATCAATCATACTGCTGTTTGCTAATAAAGTGAACAATGAATGAGCTCTACGGCTCAGGGCATCAGCTACCACATTCGCCTTGCCCTCTTTGTACCTCAGGTCTATATCGTAGTCCTTCAAGAACTCGACCCATCTTCTCTGTCGCATGTTCAGCTCCTTCTGCGAGAAGAGATGCTGTAGACTCTTGTGATCAGAGTAGATAGTGACTGTCACACCATACAAATAATGTCGCCAGATCTTCAAAGCGAAGACTACTGCGCCTAACTCAAGGTCATGTGTGGGGTAATTCACCTCATGCTTCTTCAGCTGTCGGGATGCGTAAGCAACTACCTTCCCGTGCTGCATAAGCACACAGCCTAGACCGGTTCCAGAGGCATCACAGTATACCTCGAACCCATCAGTGCCCTCAGGGATAGTAAGAACGGGCGCTGATGTCAGGAGATCCTTCAGCGTCTGAAAGGACTGCTCACACTCTGCAGACCATAAGAACTGGGATTCCTTCTTCATTAGATTAGTCATGGTTTGGCTTCCTTGGAGAAGTCCTTCACAAATCTTCGATAATACCCGGCCAAACCCAGAAAGCTACGGACGTCTGTGACTGTCTTCGGCCTTGGCCAACTCTTCACTGCCTCAATCTTAGCAGGATCTACAGATATGCCGCTAGCTGATATAATGTGTCCTAGAAATGACACGCTGTCTAACCAGAACTCACACTTAGAGAGTTTGGCAAACAGCTGGTTCACTCTCATAATATTCAACACCTGTCTCAAATGGAACTCATGATCTTCCTTGGTTTTTGAATAGATCAGAATATCGTCGATGAAGACTACAACTGAACTATCAAGATGCTCTCTAAAAAGTCGGTTCATCAAGTCCATGAATATGGCTGGCGCATTCGTCAGTCCGAATGGCATAACGGTGAACTCATAGTGTCCATACCGTGTCCTGAAAGCTGTCTTCTCAATGTCACCCTCTGCAATCCTAATCTGATGGTAGCCAGATCTGAGGTCTATCTTCGAGAACACACTGGCTCCTCTCAGCTGATCAAACAAATCATCTATCCGTGGTAATGGGTACTTGTTCTTGACTGTAACCGCATTAAGCTCGCGGTAGTCGATGCAGAGTCGCATACTGCCGTCCTTCTTCTTGACGAACAGCACTGGAGCACCCCAAGGAGAAACACTAGGTCGAATGAATCCCTTGTCGAGGAGGTCCTCCAGTTGTAACTTCAGCTCCCTCATCTCAGCCGGTGCCATACGGTAGGGTGCCTTAGCAATGGGGCCCGTACCTGGCAACAAATCGACGGCGAACTCAACCTCGCGCACAGGTGGCATGCCTGGCAGCTCATCAGGAAATAGGTCGGGAAAATCTACCACGACTGGAATGTCTACGTCCGTCACGTCGCTCTGTCTCGTGTCCTGTACATAACAGAGGAAGGCTTGTCGGCCCTTCCTAACATCCTTCATTAGGGACAATGCTGACACGATCTTGACAGTCGGGCTCTCCTCACACTGCGGTATGACACTGTCCTGCCGCTCGGCCCCTTCAGTAATAGTCGATGCTCTGCACAATGAAGGCGGCCCCTATGTTTCTGTAGCCAATCCATACCCACTATGATGTCAAAACCCAAGTTTCTGAACTCGATCAGGTCAATGGGAAAGGTCTCAGTCATAATGCTGATCTCTAACCCTGTATACTGTCTGGTGCAACCTACTTTCTCCTTCGAAGGAAGGGTGACTACAAAGTCTGAAAGCTGTTCGGGGGTAGCCCCAGCTTCTTAGCAAATGTCGAGGAAATAAAAGAATGCGAAGCCCCTGAGTCGAACAATACGGTAGCACTAACGCCATCAACAGGAAAGGTACCTGAGATTACCTCTCGTATTAGCATCGAGTCCCAATAAATCACTAATTTACTGTTGTTTGTAATTGTCATACCTGTGATGACATTACCAGACTCCTTGGCTTGCGCCATGTCTAGGATGCAGATGGTACCCTCCTTACCATTACTATAGCCTGAAGTTATGAATTATCGGTATCAACAAAACTGAACACCTATACTTGAAGGTAGAAAACTCTTATTTCATTCATCCAACTGTATTATACAAGGTTACACACTTAACTACTACTATTACATCAATACTGTCTGAAAGTCAAATTTAAACGGCCGGGTCGGATGTGGGTATCGTTCACTAAAGTGGGTGGTGCGGTATTGAGCTTAATGCTCTTAATACCATGATATACAAGCCTCGACTCTCCACCAAATACTAATACATCTCCAGACTTGAGGATGATCTTGCTTGCTAGATCCATCCTCTTCTGGTCTCCATAGATAAACTCAGCATCATCGCCGATGGAAAATGATACAACTGGTATTCCTCTGGTGATGGACTCGGTCGTCTCATCACGGTCCTGGTGCATTCCAAGCTTCCCTCCTGTTCATAGTAATTGATGATGCAAACGTCAGGTGTCATGTCGGGTAATGGATAAACCTCACAGTCTTGAGCAATATCCATTGCGTTTCTCACCAAGGTAAGGAAACTCTCAGGTATACTAGGTATAGATACGTCACCTACCATCCTCACCTCTCGATAAACCCTAGCTTGTGGATCCCAATCTTTTCCTAAGCACATCATGTGCAGTTTCATTCTAGAACCACTAGTAAATACAGGGGTATAAAAACCTCCTATGCCCGTACCCAAAGCTCTACACTCATTCACTATGGTGATTTGCTCATCTAGGGTTAGGAACTCTCTGAGAAGTATCATGCCCGGTCTGACTACATGACACAACTCACTAGGGTACTCCCGTCTTTCTTCCACGGGTCTAGGTGATCTCTGTCTTGTAAGTGTGGGATAGCAGATATCGAAGTCTCCTAAGAGGTAAAAGGTTTCCTAGGTAAGTTGTTTATCTAAAACGGTAATTTAAACACTCATTCATGGCAAGGTAAAACGTTTAACACTTAGTCATGCTTTCATACAATGGTTAAGGTTTCAAATGCTAACCTTCACCGCGCTGGGTACTAGTGCCAGCGCCTGAAGCTCCCGCTGCATTCAGCATACGGTTGCCCGGCGGGTTCCTCTGGCCCTGGTTCTGCTACTGCGGCTGCTGCTGCTGCTGCCCTCTCTGGGCTTGGGGCGCCGGCCCCCTCTGGCCACCTCGGGCTCCACCTCCTCCAGTAGGTGCGCCCTGAGTCCCCTTCGGTGGGCGGTACGCTCGGCTATCTGGATTATTAAAGCACTCGAACGACCTGTGGCCCTTCTTTCCACAGTGGTGGCAGTCCACCGCTTGCCCGGTGCAGTCGACACCCGGGTGGTCTTTACCACAGCGCTTGCAGTGAAAGTGGCGCTGGGGTGCAGAACCTATTATCGTGTCACACTCAGGTTAGTACAAGGATGGTAATGGGTAGTGTAGTACACAATTTATTCACAAGGTTAGATCGCTTACCCTTAGGGGGTACAGATCTAAGAGGCTGCACGTCGTAGGTAGGCCCGGTCAGCAACGGGACCTTGTCTTTACCCTTTTGGCTGGCCTGCTCCTTCTTCTTCTCCCTCCAGGAGAACTTCTTCTTCCTGTGATCGTCAAAGTGTCAGGATTAGCAGGTATAAAAGCAGGCAGTAAGTAAGTAATTTAAATGGATTAAATAACTTAAGGTGGTTCTTACTTCCAGCCCTTACTGCCTCCGCCTCCAGCCTCAGTCTCTGCCTCTTTCTCTGGGGCCTTACGCTTCTGCCCCTGGCTGTCCTCCCGGCTGTTCACCATCATCTCAGTCCGAGAAGCAGCGTCATAACACTCCTGAAACACATCTATAAGTTCCCTGAACTTGTAACAAATCAAACTGAGTTATAAGGTACAAACTGTCAATTAGTTTTACCTGAACCGTAGGGTACAAGGTAGCACCCATGGCGGCCTTAATAGCATATCTCAACCCGCCTCTAAACTTCTCTACTTTCACAGCATCAGAGTAAACAACTCCTGGGACGAAGTCCAAGAGCCCAATAAACAAGGCGTAGTACTGATCTACGGTCATATTACCCTGCCTCAAGGCCTCAAACTCCTCCCTCTTCCTCTGCTTCAGATGAGCAGGATAATACTTCTCTCTCAACAATTCCACGAAACCAGTCCACCCAAAACCCTCTATAGCAAGATAATGTGCCTTCACGGACCTCCACCACGTGCTGGCAGCGTCCTTCAGGTGAAAGGCTGCTATATCAACTCGGTGCTCAGCAGGCACATGTATGGCATCAAACGCCTTCTCGTGCTCAACGATGTATCTCTCGAGGACAGTGGGGTCAGCAACTCCATCATAGGTAGGTACTCGCGTGTCAGCTACGCTCTTCAGCCAATTCGGCTCTCTAGGTGCGG
>CM041778.1:257524192-257562197 GCA_023374045.1 Limonium bicolor | reverse complement strand
GGGATCTGTGGCCTGGACCCTTTGACCCTCTGTCTTCGTCATACTCTTGTCCTTGTCATCAGTCCCACAAGTTCTACTTTTTGCTTCTTAAAAAAGTGGAACTTACAAAAAGTAAAATTGAATTTACATTCTTTCTATTTCTTCCCTTCCTCTTCTAGTCCCACAAGTTCTTTTCTTTTAGCTTTTACAAAGAAAAATGAACTTACAAAAAGAAAGTTGGTACAGTACAATCAAAGTCCCACGAGGTCTTCCTTCTGACAAATTGGAAATTCTGGACTAGCCAAAGGATGATAATTCCCTTTAAGGGAGAACAAAGATAATATTTTTCCCAACTTTGCTTATGCTAGCCAAAGGATGGTACTTGTGATTCAAGTATGGTGCGGCGTCCCCACACCTAACAATGCACCCATTACAGGCGACCAGAGCTCCTGATGGGTCCAGAGATAGATGGTTTTTTTTTTGGCTCGATGGCTGGGTTTCATTTCAACCCAAAGTGTTACTTTTCAAGGCACAAGTGCCTGCGGCTCGTTGGCCGGTGCTTTCTTTACTTTCAAGGCATGATAGCCTGCGGCTCGTTGGCCGGTGCTTTCTTTTACTTTCAGGCATGATAGCATGCGACTCGTTGGCCGGTGCTTTCTTTTACTTTCAAGGCATGATAGTTGCGGCTCGTTGGCCGGTTGCTTCTTTACTTTCAAGGCATGATAGCCTGCGGCTCGTTGGCCGATGCTTTCTTTTACTTTCAAGGCATGATAGCCTGCGGCTCGTGGCCGTGGTGCTTTCTTTTCTCCATGATATGCAACTTTATGCAGAAAGTCCTAGGTAGGTGTACTTTTTGGCCGGTGGCCTTTGTTCTTGCTTTCTTTGAATACTCCAGGGGGTGATCAGTCCCCTGGTAAAAAGTATTGTACTTTCTTTAAAGACTTTGTCAGCTCTTTTGAGACAGAGTAGGACATGTTGCACATGTTAAATATTTTAAGATATCAAATCAGTTTGTAATTGAGCATAAATCAAGGCCAAGCTCAATAGGCTTATGTAATAATAAATAAGCCTGGTAATCATATTTAGAATCGAACTAAAAAATGAAGCATTCTATAACCAAAATACTCAAGGTGGTTTTATGAGTTTTAAACATTCTCATCATGCCCGTTGCCAGCTGAAACATAGGCAATAGATTAGCCTAAACACTGTCTGTGCAGCAGCTCAATATTCGTGACATAGCGCCCGAGAAGAGCAAGACAAGTGGGTGAGTTATGAACACTATTCCCATGAAGCATGATAGGAGTAGGCAAGGCATTTTGTTTCCATAAGTTGGATTTCAACAGTAATATCATGATGCAATAAAACAGAATGGTGTATGCGCGTTTTAAGAGATTGTCACTTTCAAGCAAGTCTTGTCATGTTCAAGAGGTGGCACAAAGTCAAGCAAAACTGAAGCAGATATGAACCGCTTGCCAGCTCATAATAGATACGTCAGAGGAGTCACCATGCGAAAACTTGTTTAAAACCTTATCATGCAGTAGATATAATAATGTAAAAGCACAACATTACTGTCCTTTTCGAAACAGCAAAGGTATTGTTTGTCTCAAACAGGCCTTATTATGTTTGAGCTTTTTTCTCCGTACTGGCCTGAAGATAGTGCAGAGGCATATGCAAATTATTTATGGATCAGTCTATGCCATGAGTAATGCAAACATAACCATTCACAGCATCATAAAGTAGGAGCGTTATGGGTTTATTCATAGTTTCGCAGATTAATCATTAGCATATGATAGGCTAGAACAGGAACAATCATGCTTATAATTGTTGTCATAAACCATAACTTAACTCAGGTTGGTTCGTCAGATTTTAAGCATTTGTGATAAGGGTAGTAAAACAGTAGCTGTTGTGGGTTGAGCTGGATATATAAAAAAAAGGCATAGGGGGCTAGGTTTTAGCAGACATCAAGTTTGAATTAGGCAAACAAAAGTGGTAGAATAGATGTGTAGCATTCGCTTCAGAAGAATAGTTTTGACATTTGAACTATGCTGCTGTATAATGTTAAGATGTAGCATGATAATTCAGAACCAGCATTGCACATTACTTATAACAGAAAGGAAAGTCTAATAACAGATCATAATCAGATGTTAGTTTCAACTTCAGAATGTAGAAGCCTTTTTAGTAAATTCTTAGCCTAGGGAACATCCTCATGCGAAGGACAAATCAGCAAGTAACTGACCGTATGAACACAGCATGGCAGTCTTAATCAGGTAGATGACTACAGGCCATGAAGCAGCCACAGGGACCAGAGTAAAAATGACGGAACAAATAATATACCTGTCACAGACTGCCCAAACTGCAACAACATATTTGAAACTTGAGATAAGGTAGATTATGGAGCATGTCTGTTATTTTGTACTGGCTTTTTATTATCAACAAAACATTTGTCATAAGGTTGACCCAAGATGAACTGAAGCTCTATTTATGATAGAAAAGATCAGAAGCCATAAATTTGTAATGAATACAGGTAGGAAGTAATCATGATGAGTGATGGAGATAGTAAGAGCTTGAGTATTTAAACAGACCTGGGCAGGGAGCGACTATAATGCTTAAATCTTTAAAACATTTTGCAGATTGTTGATCGTAACAGCATCTTGCTTTCCCCCGGTCTTCTTATTTTCAGGGATCGCACTTTAGAGTTTCTCCTTCCTCTGACCTTTCTAATATACCATAACAGAAAACCAGATTGTTCACCCGGAACCTGCTAAAATAGCTTGCTCTGACAGCTGAGATCAGTTTGCCTTGCATAAAAGGAATCCATCAACAGTAAGTGACGGGCAAGGATGTAGCAAAGAATCACAGACGATGGCAAAAGCTGATAACAGAGTTATTACTATTATTTGTGATAAGTGCTTTCAACAATAAGAAGGATCAAAAACAAAATTGTATAGTTTTATAAGATAAAAGCTGTTTGAAATGAGTCTGAGTAATGCAGCAGCAATGATGCTCAATTTTGGAGAAACCAACAACATTATATTCCTGCCGAACCAAGCGAAGTTCATGTAAAAAGTAGTAAAGACATAGGCAAGATGTTGTTTTAACCATACTCATGTATCCTGCCATATTTTTACCCATACCACATTTTAGCAGAAAAAGGATTCTTCCTAGCGGGAAGTGTAAAGTACAACAGCTGACCTAATTTAACATAGATCTTTTAAGGAAGCAGTACGTCATATGGAACGAATTTAGTGAGAAACTGTCAAAATCTTAAATTATCCATTGAAGAAGAAAGAACCCTAAGGAAATGTCATTGTTAAATCAACACAATTAAGAAAAAATTATCCACGTAGATCCACAATATTTTAACACTTATCAATCTCAAAACAGGTTATACTTAGAAGGATTCAAGCGGACCATGTAATACTGCAGTACTTTGCTACACCTCAACCATTGTCACATATTGACTCATTATTGTAACAGAGAATCGTATTTTCGTGAGGCATACAGCCAGTAACTGGTTGGATTCTATCAGTGGGTGATCCTGAAGTATGGAAAACTTCTTGGTAACATGCGTAGATAACAGCGGTGATAGACCAAAGAAGCAGTTTTAATCGGACCATAACCAAGTTCAAGTACGGCATCTGCAGCCAGATTTATTAAAACTAAGTTCAAACAGATCCACACATGCTAAACAGAGACTAAAATGTGTTATTTTTTGAAGTGCAGTAGTAGTATGATAGTTGATTCACAAGTCATAAAACAATGTTTGTCAAACAAATAAAGAACAGAGCAATTTTATGTCCTGAACTACCAGGAAACTATATTACTAATAGGTTCAGAACCTAAGCAGATGCAGAAGTTTTATTCAAGTTGTAGCAGCATATTTTTATGTCAAAAATCATCTACAATCGAGACGTGTTATTGCAGATTTCATACGATCCCTTATGGCACGTATAGTACCGAACAACAATAGCATGGGTGATAAGAAACATATTGATCTCTATCGTATAAGAAAACTAAACTGCGCATATAGTGTAATCAGAGTGGGGTTTGTCAAAGCTGTCATCAAAGCTGTCTGAATCCTGTGACCGCGACTTAAGAGACATCAGAGGAGTAATTGTGCAAGATTCTCTGCTCATACTATGCCATTCATTGGTAGTGAAGGCAGAGGCCAGAATGTAAATATGTAGAATGCTGAAACAACCTTTTGCTTTAAACAGCACAAGGCAGAGGCATACAACAAGAACAGATGGATATCGACCATCCAACAGATTGAAAATGTCAACTTAAAGAGAGTAAAGTATTTCTATGTATAACTTCTTAAAGTCCAGCAATATTGCATCAGAAATGAATCATTTATCAGCAATAAAGTAGCTGTGAAAAGGTCATAACTGAGACCTTAACCTGGACTGGTTTTCATGATGGTAATTACTCATCATACCCATTTAACGCCTGAAAATCAGAGGCATAAATAAAGTCTATATACCACCGTAATAAGTAGATGAGGTATGAGTACTTCTTTGTCTTGACACTGGTTATGCAACAGTAGCAAACATATATTTCATCACTTCCTGGCTTCACATTTTCCATGATTGTTATAAGTAGATATAGGAAAAATTGAGCAAGCCTTGAACTGCTGTAATAGTTTTTGCGAATGCAGTGAAAATGGGAGTAATTAGAGCTTGCATACCTTCATATCCCTTGCTTAATTCTGTTTGTTTTTTATTCGTATGGTTCAGTAATGTATTGTACCTGTAACCTCCATATTTCCCCTCTGTTGCAGTTGTAGTTGTAGTCTACTTGAGCATTTGTTTTTCCTTTTGGAGCGGGAATTCTACAAACCCAGATCATCCTTTGCAGAACACAATGGTCACGTTGTTGACTAGTGGGCCGAGTCCCTCCCGCGTAAATGATGGATTACAGCCTCAGGTTCGATATTACTATGTCCAGGGAAGTGATCAGAAGTTTGGATCAGTAAGAACAGAAAATGATTCGGTCACTGCAAAAGAATAAGCTGCTGTAATGAACGTTATTGGTGCGGTAGAACAGGGATCAATACGAGCAGCACAGTTGGCGAACAGCAGAGCCACAATTGAGAAGACTGGACCTTTAATGTGCACCGCACTATTACATTTGTGATATTAACAATAGCTGTTGCCTTCGAATGTAATTTTTGCAACCAAACATGAGCAAGAAATGCAGGCCTTAGATGCAGAAAGGGGAGTACAGATAGTGGTTTATATTTGCCAACTTAAAAGTTATTTGATTCAACCAGAGACTGCTTTTGTCTTATAAACAGAGGCATACACTGATTAAAAGTTCCCACCAGACCTTAGAAACTCTTAATAATATGCAGAGATAAAAGCAGCAACAATACCTAACTTCTCCGTTCTAGGACATAATTAATCAATCTCTATCGAATTATAATAATACGTGTCATAAAAGAACTGAATCATAACAACATATAACAGAGTTTTTTTAAACAGCTTCGTATCAGTTTATAAGTGCGAAAGTGCACTTTAACATGAAATGTTAACCTGCAGCAAAAACTGATGGGAAACAGAAGCAAGAAACGATCATATCTTGGAAATTTTAATCTGCTGATACAGCCTGCTGCTTGGATCCTAGAAGTGCAGCGAAATATCACACCCGAAGTAATTATAGTCTATAATTACATACTACAATTTTATAGATTCAGAAACTACTGGAGTTTTAGCATTATCAAAGAAACAATAGCTTTGTCAAGGAAGCAAAATTGAAGCGAAAGAGAATCAAGTCCTACTAAACCGGGGAATTTTGACAGCAAATAACAGCAGGAATTTGATCGTTTTCAACCAGAGCAGTAATACAATCGATGTTATCATTGGATTAGAATAGGTTTGTTCTTGGAACAAGTGCTCACAAGCAGAGCTGTATCAGTTTATAAGTGTGAAAGTGTGCTGTAACATGAATTTAAACAGTAGTGAAAC
Organism: Limonium bicolor; assembly: GCA_023374045.1. Taxonomy (NCBI): domain Eukaryota; kingdom Viridiplantae; phylum Streptophyta; class Magnoliopsida; order Caryophyllales; family Plumbaginaceae; genus Limonium; species Limonium bicolor. The sequence goes on along the minus strand of CM041778.1, from coordinate 257,556,252 downwards.
CTGACAGGAAACAGAAACAAGAAATGATCACAGACCAACCTTGTTTAACCATTCTTTTTAGACTGTAACAGGAGTGAACAAGGCTTACAGAGCCAGTCAGAATCAAACCAAGTCATGATACTGTAACACGAATATATGATCAATTTTACTACGATATGAGGACAACTTCTGATCAATTGCCAACTTAATCAGTCTTTATCAATGAGTCAGAAGCAAAGTATTCTAAAGGAGTTTATGCAATCATCAAGATATGTAGGAGCGAGTGCCAACCTGTATGGCTAAATTCTTGTAATTTCAATCAGAGACAGATTAGACTTTTGAAAAGTAAACTGCTGTAATAGTAGTAGCAAGATGTAACATAATAGTTGTAGTAACAGGACGATCAGTAAAGGAAGTTTTCAGAGCCTGCTCTAGATTGCATAAATAACTATTAGACTAATTACATACTCAGGCCATTATATATCCTGACAAAGTAACAGGAAATCAGAAAGAAGCTTGGATGAAATGCAGACTAATAATATAGCTCATAATTTGCTGAAACACATGTTGTCCACCACGGCAATAGCTAAACAGGGAAGATGTTAATACCGCTCAAGACAGAAGTATGCACATAAAGGTCATATCGTGGCTTAGATAGAGACATAATACGTCAATGATCAGAAATGTTTTTACCCAAATTCACACAAGGTTCAAACGATTTATCTCAGAAACCCGGGCATATGTCCACAATAAACCTATTTGTTGAATGACCAAACAATATAGCACAGTCTTTAGCTCAGAATTTGACTACGTTCATATTCTGAGTTCTCAGCTCAAACCTTATCCTTTATTAAGAAACTTGCAATAAACTAAATCACACAGAGAGTGGTAAAAATTCAGTATGGTAACATTGCTGAATAACAGCAACAGGGGGGTGTAAGAAATAGCATATGGTGTGCTTTTATGATCAGCAGAAACTCATAATCTTAGTTCTCAGGAGATGAATATCAAAGTGCGGTGTTTAAAATGAAGCATAGAGTTGATAGCAATGTGATATTAAAAGGTTTCAAAACAGCCAGCAAATTCAGTGACCAGATTCACACAAAAAACTCCAACAGAAAATCAAATGATAGCCGCTTGTGTATCTTTATCGGTGACAGCATCATAGGATATTTAGGCTATCAACTGCTCGATCCCATCGACAGTCTAAATTATGCGGCAAATTAAACAGTTTTAAGACTAAAGTGTACGTATGTGATTTATACTCATCAGGATACTTGGAGAGAAATTCTTCAATTTACTAACTCAGGATTCGAATTACCACCACTGATGTTAAATGCTCTTTAAATGGAGTTTTTAGAATTGTTACCTTGATTTTGAGGAGAAGAGAGGGGATGCTTATACCGTTAAGAGCTGTTGACTCTTCGACTTCTAGCCCTCTCTTTCTTTGTTTTAATCGGCTCTCAGTTCTGCCCGGAGGGAAGGTGCGTTTGGTTTTGTGTTGAGTATTCCGGCTTTGTACCTGAGGATTCGGTCTTGGTGCGGCAAATGAAGCTTGGTGCGGCAAAGGAAACTTGGTACGGCAAAGGAAGCTTGGTGCGGCAAGGGAAGCTTGGTGCGGCAAGGGAAGCTTGGTGCGGCAAAGGAAGTCCGGTGCGGTCAAGGCAATCTGTTGCGGCGGTATTGCTCTAGTTTTGAAATGAGGCGTCGCCTGCTCTTGGAGCTAATGCATCGCCCGAGACTTGCTGGTTGCGGTTGCTTCAGAAGTTACTTCGGCAGTGATTCAAAATCTTTCAAACTGAGAGTAAATAAAAAATTAGATTAAATATTTGTACGCGAAATATTTGAAGACGTTGTTCAATCAGAGAGAATGAATGAATTGGAAGGAAATAGAAAGTTAATCGTCTGCTGCTTGAATTAGCGTTTGGAATTGTGCTGTTGAGATTCTAAAATGGACGGCGATGCTGATTGTGCCGTCATGATTCTTGTCATCCGGCGGGTTCATGCCTTCTTGATTGAGTTTCGGCGCAGACTCGAGGCATTGCTTTTGGGAGTAACAGACCACTTTGTTGAAGAAACTCTTTATCTTTCCTTCGCGAGCTGCTACAGGATCTCTTCATTCTTTACCGGTCCAATTTCTTCTGTTCTTCGACGCTCTTTGGATCAAGACCCTCGATTCCGATTTTCTACTTTGCTTTTGCCGCTGGTGGTCTCTGACGACTCTTTTCGCCGCAGAAATTGATTCTTGTAACAATGCGTTGTCTCACCATATTAGGACTAATTAATTAATCCTCTTTTGACGACTAATTCACAGAATTCTTCTGTTTGGCCTTGCGATTGGGAGTTCCGCATCTTGATTCTCCGCTTTGATCTCGTTTTGAGTTTCGTTGTCGTGAACTCTGCGATTTCCTTTCGTCAATCCTCCTGTCCGGAGAACTTGAACTTCACTTTGATTCTGTTGAGAGAGTCGAATACCAAATTCTAAAACTCTCGATCCTTTCCCTAGTTGATAATTCTATCATTCCTTCGAACAGACTAAAGAAATTTGGTGATGCTGCCAAGGAGTTGATGCGGCCAAGGAGGTCCGGTCCGGCCAAGGATTTTCGGTGCGGCCAAAGAAATTCGGTGCCTGATTTGGATTGAGTTGCCGGAGTCACTGGTGGTTGAATTATTGCCCGTACCAACGCAACACCTGGACCTGAGATGCTGGGACGATGTCTGGAACTGAGCGTGGTCTCTTGCGTCAGGGATGCTCAGGGTGGTGCTGAGTGCGACATCCCGTTCCAGAATCGGCCGTGACTTGAAATCCTTCGATCCTCCCCTTCAGAATGTCGCCTGGTCACTTTGAAAGACACTGTCCGGCTATTTGAAAGATATCGACCGATTACTTGAAGGACAACACCCGATCGACCTTGCTCCTGTCTTGTAGTTGCGTCCTGTTAATCCTGCTCCTGGCTTGAAGTTGCGCCGGGTTAATGCCGCACAGGTTGTACTCATTTCTCTTTGTTCCACCACGTCAAACTCCCGACCATAGAGTACCTGCTTGATTATTCACCAAGAGACTGTGTTAAATATTGACCGGAAGACTACCTTTTAACTTTGTAAATAGAGAAGATGATGATAAAAGGTTCAGAAGAATAAGCGGCCGGTCCGGCATAGATTGTCGAGTTTTGATCTTTGTCCGGCATTTGTGCTAGGTTGATTTCTTCATCCTTCTAGGCCTTCGACCTTGATTTTGTACTTTCATTTTTGTTTAATCACACAATTGTTTAGAAGCTTCTTTGTCTCTTCTCCGATCAATAATCTGACGAGAATTTTGAATTCCTCGATCGCACACGTAGAATGCTCATAAACGATTTTGACGATCGTTCTTATCCCTTTGCCGTTTGTACTCCGGCTGATGGTAGTCGATTTTGAGGTGAACAAAAACCGATTTAGTGTACTCGACGAATTTGACCGTCGAATTTCTTCCTTCATCTTTTGAGAGTAGCAACCGACTTGCTGTGATGTTTCCGATTTTCCTGAAGTTGAAGAAGTGAAATGATTTCCTTATACTGCTCGATTTCATCGCCTCTTTCTTATTTCAAATTTCGATGCGCCTTCCTTTTCCAGAACTTCCAATTGATTTTACTTCGTTGATTCCATCTCTGTATTGATGAAAACGGATGATTTCTTCCAAGAAGATCTAAAGTGTGGCGTTGCCAACGGATTCCTTCAACCTTTTGCCTTGATTAAACAAGTTCTTCACCGTGGCCTCCTCATCGTGATTGTCCGTTCGTGGATTGACTCGACATCTTGACCCGGTGATAGGCAGACGTACTTCGGGGAAAAGAGCTTCGTAAATCGAATTTCTGAACTGCCGAGAGTGATTTTCTTCGTTTCTCCCGATCTTTTAATCTTGATCTATTATTACTCCCGATCCATCAGAAACGCTTCTTGCCGGAATCCAGATTGATGCTTGCAGGATTTCGATCTTGCTCCCTCACTTGCTTGCAACTTTGATCACGAAGTTTCTTCTTTCACTCGATCGCTCTTTTCGTCAATTCTTCGTACGATATTTCTCTTCTCGGTGGCTTGGATCGTGGTTACTATATCCAGTCGTTTCCCACAGACGGCGCCAAATGAAAACGTATAACTAGTCCCTCTAATCTTACAAACAAATAGAACACCGAGAGTTATAGTGGTTCGGCCAATAATCCGGCCTACATCCACTTCTTGACAACACTTTTATTCCTTTCTTTGGTATTACAACTTTAGAGAGCTTTCTAGTGTTTTTTCTCTCTTCCAATCTTTGTCCCTTTACAAATGAGCCTCACATCTCTATTTATAGACTTTTGAGAGTGAGGTCTATCTCTTAATCCTTGTACATGTGGTATTACTTCATTGGAGCCACCCTTCTAGTTTTGGCACTTCTTTCCTTATAAAGCCTTCTGGTCCCAAAGTGTAGGGTGCGGGATCCGGTCATGGAGTACGGGGCCGGAACATGGGACCTGGTCATAGAGTGCGGAGCCGGAATACGGGTCCCGATTATAGAATGCGGGCCGGAATGCGGGACCCGATCATGGGATACTGGACCGGATTGATGTTTGGCGCCCGAACTGGAGCTCGAACAAGGTCTTGAAGGGGTCCCGGGGTCTGGACCGGGATCTGTGGCCTGGACCGCTTTGACCCTCTTGTCTTCGTCATACTCTTGTCCTTGTCAGTAATAAATTAATTAAAAGAATGAACTTAGACCTAATACATGGCTGCCAATAACATTAAGCAGCTCATGTACGCCATAAAATAAAGGGAGCAATCGCACTACACTATTGAAAACCTTATTCCCCATTTACGATAAAAGCATAGTCCTTTTCTCAGTTAAAGAAATGGCAGCTCCTCATTACTTGAAACCCTAACTGGCTCGCACTAGAACATGCCTACTATATACCATTCTTCATCCTCTTCTCACATCTGCACGTTGAGCTCTCTTCAGTCTTTGTTCCTCACTTTCTTGATTATGGAAAGCCTAACTGGCGAACAGAGAACACACATACTCTATGTTATTCTTCCTTATCTTCCTTATCTTCTTATATCGGCAGCTCTGCAACAATTGATCCCTGAAGCTGCTGGAGCACATACAGACCTTACACCCCTTCATTTTTTTTCTTTTGTTGAGTCTATACTCTTCACCGTTTCCTTGTGTCTGTTGGCAAGCAAGGAACATACACCTCTCTTCATTCTTTCATTTCTAATTTACGCCTTTGTTGTGGTTGAAGGTGGGGCTGAGAACACCACATATATTCTTCCTGTGACTGCACCTCTGCATTTTTATCACTGGAGAACTACACCTCATACACCAGATTGAGTGCAGGGCTAAGAACAGCTCTTCAACTCTCTTCTGAATCAACCGCTACAGTGATAAATATTCCCTATTCATTTCTTGATGCTTAATAAACCACTGGAACTGCAGCTCGCACCAGACAGAAGCATTGAGAAATTTCCAAAAACATTTCATTGCTGAACGGTAACATACATAAACTATCTTCTCTCTTGTCGATTACCACAATGAAGTTTATGACCTTTATGCTCTACTTCAGATTGAAGGACTGAAACTAGTTCATTATTGAACCGATAATATGCCAAACTTACCATATTATTTCTGGTGATTATAGCAATAGAGTTGTGATTCCTGTCATAGCTTGTGAATCAAACAATGAGCATCTGGCATAGCAGATTGAGCAGTTGAAAGTTACATTCATTGGAATGGTAATATACTTGAACTCACCTTTTTTTTCTTCTGAAAATTATAAGCAGTAGCATAATCCTGTTGTTCTGCGGTCACACCAGTGAAACAAATGATAAGCCTTATACACGACAGTGTGGTCTGTGTTGTAGAATTGGAAAAAAAAATAGACAGTGAAACTAATGATAACCATTATTAGCAGTCCAAATTTATTTTAGAATTCGTAAACTGATTAAAAAAAAATGTTATAATTAATACTACTATAAAAATACTCACAAGAAAGTCGATAACTTGCTATGTCGGCCAGTAATGTAGATCACTTTTGAATTGTTAATTACATACTGTGCCAAAGAGGGCCATCCATGTGGTCGGTCTTAGAGAGATATAGACATATTTGCAAGGCCATTGATCATCATCCTATCCCATGATTGGTCGCAATTTAACAATTTGAATGGCGGATAGGTGGCACCAAAATTTTCAGATGATGTATCGGAAAAAAAAAAGATGTTCCAGTGACTTTTTTTAAAATCTGAATGTGGTCTCTGAAACTCCAGACTGGAGTATAAACTTATAGAGCAGTGATGTTGTTCCACCTTCTAGCTGCTGTTCTTGCTTCTTAACCCACACCCAAAAATAATTTCTGATGTTGTAGATGTGGTTAGTTAATCTGTTTTTGTTTAGCTTCTGAGATAATTGTGAATTACAAGCCAATTAATTGCATCTGATTTACTGCTTAATAATGAATAATTTCAGCAACTTATAATTGCAATCTTTTGGTTCATTTTGCTTCGGTTTTGCTGCTATTAATGACATAGTTTAGCAGCTTAGCAACAACATTTTCTAGTCAATATCACAGCTTATTTAAGCTCTGTTTGCCACTGTTTGAAGAGGAATTCAACATAGATGAGCATGGTTATAGTCTGAAAAACTAACCTGAAAATCTGCACTATAACAACACTCTTTCAAGCTGTTTCTCTCTATTTCAGTTTAATAAATCTTTTTTCTCATATTCATTGATGTGTTTAAACTGAACAGTGTGTGAATCGCTAATTAATGCAAGCTGCTGACTTTGTCTCTTCTTCCTACCAGCACCTAACAAATCTTGTTTATGATGATGACGAATAAGGTTTAACTAAACATATTTTTGAATTGGTTGTTAAAGAAGGAATACAACACACGTTGAACCTAAGAGTTCTACACAATGACAACATCTAAATTCTGAAACTGGTGCACCATAACACCACACGGTTGAATGTATTACATGACCGTTCAAATCGTAATAAATCGTTGGTGATATTCAACCTTGATAATGTGAATAGATTGTAGCTTAGTTGCAAGGAATTGCTAACTTGATAAGGATAATAAATTTCTAAGTCAAGCATTTAAACCATAAATAATATTAATTATTTTGTGAAATACCCCAAACCTTAATATATTAATGAACTATCTAATTAGGATATAAGGCTTGAACATGCCTTAGAAACATTAGAAGAAGTGTTGAACAACAATTTACACCAAAACATGCTTTAGGAACAATTAGAGAAAAGGTGTTTTAAAGAGCACAAATAAATTAGGGAACTACCAATAAGTTCCCAAGAGATTTCAAATGTGAAATACCTCTAAGAGTAGTAATACACATTAAGCGGAATTAGCGTTTAAACCGAAAACGCACCTTAAAGCACAAAAATGTGCTTTAAAGAAAAATGTGCTTTAAAGGAAAATGTGCCTTAAGCATTTATACATGGAATTAAAAGGCTAATGAGCCTAAATACCAAAGGAATAAGGGAACAACAATAAAATGGTCATAGGAGCCATAGCGTATACACACAAATTAAGTATACAAGTCCACACAAATACCGGTTCTAAAACTGACGAAAGTCAAGGAGAAATCACTAAACGACTTGGTTTAAATTGGAATTAGCAACATGCTATTTCATGAACAAAGTTTCTAAAGGTTGTAAATGTACTAAGAACACATTTAAACTGTAACACCCCTACCGCTAATACCGTCATTACTGTCCAATCTCCTTATACAAACCAGATTCACGCAGCGGATCAATACTTACATACTCAACGGTGGGTGATACACTGCCGTTACCACGTGACTAACAAGGCCACTACTTCTACATACAGCATCGGTCTGATGGACCGGAATCCCGAGTACTACAAGTCTACAATACGTTCTCCGTTTACCAAATACTACTACAATCTTCATTCAATACAATACTCCAAGTACAATACAGTATAATCTACATACCGAGTTTACTAAGATCCTTATACAATGTACTATCTCTTTAAAGTTCATACACACTCACTAAGAGTCTACTACTACCCAATCCTCACGAACCTCCTACTTTCTAACTACGAAGGCGTGCCGCCGGTCTCTTCCTTGACCATATTCGTTTCGGGTACCTGCACACTAAAAAATGTCCCCCGAAGGGGTCAGCTTTCGCCGAGCATGATAACCGCATACCCCGCGTACTAGTGAGGGTACGCCGACCACTTGGTCGAATACATGCGATTCATTATTCACAACATGCATACATGCTTTCATATTCAATACTACATTACTTTCACAAGGCATACATACACACATACATTTCATTACATTCAAGGAACACAATACAATCATCCAATACATACTTACCTTCTTCCGAATACACATACGCATTATATACACAATATACAATACTTGTTAGCTTCATTGGTCCACCCGGGTTAATCGGGTGGAGATTACTCTTTTACTCGTTACTTCATACATACGCATACATACTCATACTCATACTTACTTACGGATCCATACTTACTTACTCTTACTCAAGTTAAGTCGTCGGGACCTCCGGCCCGGGGACTACTCCGTCCCACCACCGGAATTTACTTGACTCACCAATCCGGGATGCTACCCATTTAAGGGATTTGGGCCGCGGACCAGTTTAAGAGTCAGGAATTGCAGCCAACCTCTTGTGACTCCGCATCCTCACGCGTGGCCGAAGCTATATCGGACTTGTACTCATTCCAATTTACTCACTTAAGTTAGGAGTTAGATAGTTAGGAATTAGCACAAGTCAACATCCGAGCCACAATAATACAATACACGTATACACATACATATCCATACAAATACAATACAATATACAATACACTACAAGGTACAATTACACATCATCATCATTCATATATTTCATGAATTATACAAACTATTGTTCAAGACAAATATCGAGAACAATGTAAACAAGCACAAGTAGGTGCAGTTATAGTCCGATTCGTGCATTTATCTTATTAGGTGATCAAATAGGCACACAAATCGGGGTAACCAGATTAGGATACAGGGCATGAAGAAATCATACCTTTTTACCGGAATTTACTTTACCGGGTGTTCCCTTGTCCCTTTGGTTCACTCTTGTTCCTCGATCCTTATTCTCGAACCAATGACTACATGTCAAATGATTCAATTAATACTAAGCATTACAATACATGCATAGTTACTACTCCCGTACTTACCCCGTTATCCCGTTATTTCGGTATAACTTAATGTTCTTTATATTCACAACTTTCTTACCTTCTTTACTTTAGCATTAACGCCTTACTCATTCACATATATATGTATGTATATATATATGTGTGTATATATATATGTATGTATTATATATATATGTGTATATATATATATATATATACATATATGTATTAACATATATTTATCTAATTAAAATTTAATTTTTTTTTTTTTATAAAGGCCGACCGACCCACCCTGGGTAGGTCGCCTGGGTAGGTCGGCTGCAGAGAGTACCCAGGTTACAGAATTCGGCCCGACCGACCCAGTCTAGGGTAGGTCGCCTGGGTAGGTCGGCTGCAGAACCCCTTTTAATTATCTACTTGGATTCCAAATTCAGCTCTATTCTCACCCAATCTTTTCCTACTCATTTCCACATGTTTACTACATGTTTAAACACTAATTAAATCCTCTAATTCACCTTAGTTCATCCATCAAATTCGTTTCTCAATCCTAAATCAACTTACACAATTTTTTCCTCATTTCATTCCAGCACTTATACCAATTTTCTTTCTTCAATGCTACAGATTTTTAAACCAACTTCTACCATCCAATACTTCCTCTACCAATGTCACTCCTAGCATCCCAAATACCTCCTCTTACCATGCCAATTCATTTCCAAGCAATTGTACCATCTATACCCAAGTCCAACATTCATTTTACCAAATCTTGCACACCATTTCTTCTTAGTTCCACAATGCAATCTAATACCTCTTTGCTACAGATTTTGGTTCCCACTTCCACCATTCAATACTCCCTCTATCAATACCATTCCTAGCATCCTAATTGCATTACCTTCCACTCAAGTTCTCCCCATTATCTAGTTCCATTCAAAATCTGTTACAACATGTTTAATCACTCACAACTACTACCAAAACACACCTAGTTATTGTCTAGGTTGTTCTCTCTCCTTATACATCCAAGTCCTCTAATTTCCATACAAATTTGGGCAGAGGTTCCCCTATAATTTTAACATTGCCCACATACATATTCAGCTCACACATCCATTCTAGTTCACAATTCAACACTTATTTCACCTGTTTCAATAGCCAAAAATATACAAGCTCCCATATACAATACCAATACTAAAACACTCATAAAAATTCCTGCACATAAACTCTCATTCCCAATCTGTTTTACCAAGTTTAAACATATCTTTTAAGGGCTTAAAACATTCATATCCTCTTACACATTACACTACTAGTACATTACCATTTCCAATACTCATTTTAATCTTCCAAAAACTGTTACATACACATATATACCAAGCTACACAAAAGAGCATTCTTACCTTGTTTCTCCTTCTAGTTCTCTTTCTCCTTCTTGTTTCTTCCTTCTCTCTCTCTACCGGTTTCGGTATTCAACAAATCTAATATTATCACCCACACACGAATACACCATTCAATACTAAAAATTAACCCTAACATTATTTAAGTTTTTAATATGGGTTTTAGGGTTTGGAAAATTCATTACCTTCCAAGGGTGTAAGTGCTGTTTGGAATGGTTCAAGAACAAGCTTTCCTCTCCTCCAACAAAGCCAAAATCGGCTAGAATACAAGGGGAACCAAACAAGGGTTTAGCTCAAATTCGTTTTGCCCATTAGGCTAGAAAAACAATGGAGTTTTGAGAATATTTTTACCTTAAAAGAACAAGGAGAACAAGGGCCTTCTAATGGTGGTCTTGAAGCTCCAAATGGGGGATACCCATAAAAACGAAAGTTCTCCGTTTCGATTTTTGAAAAGAGGGAAATGTTCCTCTTGATGAGAGGATTCCAATGGGTAGTTTTTATAATTTTTGGAGAAGGTTTGATTGGGTAACAAGAGGAGAGAAGGTAGGTTTTGTGTGGGTTTGCTTGTTTCTCCATTGATGTCGCATGGAGGAAGGAAAAATAGAGAGTGAGGGAGATGGGTGTGTACGTGAGTGTTGTGAGGAGAATGAGGGAATTGGAGAGAGAGTGTGAGAGAGGGAGTTACTTTAGTGTTTTTACTTTTTGCTTTTTAATTAGTTTGTTTGTTTGTAAATAAGAAGAGAGTGTGAGGGAGTGTGAGAGAGGGAGGGGGAGTCCATCGGATGACAGCCCACACACACACAAACAGTTTACATTTTATTTTAAAAGTGGACACATAAGTTTTGGTTATTTATGCTTTTACCCCACAACTTCTCGTTTTTTACAGTTTTTACTATTTTCTCGTTTTCTTGATTTTATTGGTTCTAAAGCTTCACTAATATTTATTAATGATTATTTAGTTGACCAAAATTGTTATGAGTCTATTTGACCCGCTTAAAGACACGTTTTCCCGGTTACCTCGAAAAACGTGCTTCAAGGTTCGTTAGTGATTTTAATCCATTTTAAGGATCCGTTTTCTTCGGGATTTGTTCCCTAATATTTATTTAGGCTTAATTAAGCCTTTAGAATCCTTACAATACGCTAACCGAGGTCTCATACCTCCTATGGTCATTTAACGCTTATTTAGCGTTTTACGCTTTTTAAGCGTTCTTTATTTCTTTTGGTTTTATTTTTCTTTACCAATATTACTTAAGCATTATTAGGCTCTTAATTACCTATTAGGATAATTTAATCGCCATATTTAAGGTCGGGGTATTTCAATCTACCCCCCTTAAGAACTTTGTCCTCAAAGTTGTTCGAGGTTGTAGGTTTCCAATGCTTACTCATTCTTGCATGCCTAATACCAAAGGTACACATTCTTCCTCCTTACAGTTCCCAAATTCGTTACTCAAGGGTTCTACATACCCTACCATCCAAATGTACTATAATTACTCCAATCCACACTACTACTAACCATCCGGTTCCTCATTACCAAATTTTATACATACATACGGTGCAAAGCTATCCCCAAGGCAATGCAACACACATTCCAATCTCGTAGGCACTCAGGTCCTCTAGACACGGGACTCCTCTATGTCCCGCTGCCCTTGAAATAATACAACATACTACCTTACTATCTTCTTCGGTACACACTTCTAGCAGATCCTCATTTTCCATACTAAAGAAATTCTTTCACCACTACCAATTAAATTTTTCCTAAAACATACAACTCCAAATTCCAATTTGTATTCATTACTTCTATCCTATGTGTGATTCTTGTGACCACTTGAGGGGAGCTTCAAGAATCATTCGACCCTGATGTGATCAGCGTCAGTGTTGAACTATCTTTCCACCCCAATTTGTGTTCGGTTTCCCTTGATCTGATCAGGATCAAGTTCGACTTCCCACATTAGATTCAATCAAACAAATAATTTAATTGTTTTCATTTTCTATCTTTTTACTCTTTCTAGTCGTAATTACGAATTCATACTCCAAAGGATGGAATCAGTCCATCAATCATCCTCACTCTACTTCCCAAATGCTTTACTCCATGGTTCAATCCTAATGCTCATTTCATCAACCTTCACTACTTCCATCCATTACTCACCATCATCTCTTATATTCTAACTAAGAAATACTACATTTATAAGATTTAGTTGACTTCAATTGTTTCAAATAATTTACTTACGATTCCACTACTCATAAACTTCATTCATCTACTATCCTCATTCATTTCGTACTGCTTCTTCAAAGGTTACAATACTTGTGGAGCTCCGTCCACTACTCATTACTTTTCTTTTACTGATACTCTTACATTGGTGTTACAAGATGGGTATACTCCTCCTATGGTATTTGCATGTCTAATGCCTAATTACCATAATTACAGTGTGAATGAGTACTTATGTTTATTTAACATAGTATCAATCATCAGTTTGGTTCTCATTTGTGCTATGCACATTATGGTTTATGTGTTTTATTCACAAAACTTACATTAAGCGGTTTTCGCTCTACCCCCCTTAAAAGGGATTACGCCCACGTAATCTACCATATTTTATTATTATTAAACTTTGGTTTAATCGGTCTGGGCCAACTGAAGCGTTTAGCTTCACTACCGTATACTATACAATATGTTCTGGTCAAAGGGATCTTAACCATACCAATGGTTTAGTCTTTGCACCAAGAACTTCTATATGAGTTTATTTAACTCATCATTAATTCAGTTCTAGCCTATTAGGCTAGAAGGCATTAATAGCCATTGTATTATACTCACTAGGTATATTGTCTCCTAGCTAGGGCCCACTAGCTTCTACTGCGCGACCTTGATAGCTTGGGTTACTTACCCTTCGTGTTATCATTAATGTGCTATACATCACCTTCTCATCCGTCTATTATGGGCATAAGGTTTACTAAATAACTGCGGTATTCTTTTACCGTGTTTGAACTCAACGAGTTAAGATTTATAACCAGCTCTCTGGTAATCTACTGCACCTGCTATTCGTGCTTCCACGATTATTCGTTAAGTTCCTCCGACCTATTGTCGGGCGAGGTTAAGTCACTACTTAGTTGTAGTACTTCCTCTATTGTCAATAGCTTCTGAATTATGCCAGTTCTCCTGGTTCAGTACAAGTGTTCTTTACTTGTATGACCTTGCATTGATATGCGTCGGTCCTAGTGACTTTCTTAAGTCTCCTTCCGCCTTTTATTCCATTGGAATTCACATCTGTGACTGTTAGTGTGTGTTACACTCTTCGTGCTTCTTTGGCCTTAGGCCGCACGGTTTGTTGCTAAGCTTGCTTAACTGGCTTATGCCGTGTTTGTGGTGAAAGGAAGGATTTACTACGGTTTACATTCTCCATATCCCTAACCATCTCATTAGATCATTAGCTGAACAAGTGCAATGCCAAAACACTCAGTCATACAGAGTGCAGAGGCGTAAACGCTTGACAGTAAGTCACTTATGTGATAGGAAAGAATATTTCTGTGTGTCATCTCATACTTATACTCCGGTTATTGCTTAACTACTTCCTCGTAGCGGTCGCTTATTGCGCACCGTATTCTTACTCATTGTACAACATTGCTTTTACTGTTTCTGTTACTGTGGTAGTTCTTTTTACTTAGTGACATTGTCATTGGCATCATTTCCTTATGGTGTAAATACACTAGGAGTTCCCTGTGTTTGTGTGTATGACGGTTGTCGTAGCATACGGCAATCTTATTATCTTCCCCATGTGGAGATGTCTTATTCCACTTAGGTTTTATGTGTAGGTTAACTTACCTCACATTCTATCATCATTTGTGATACACTTTACCAAGTATCTTGGTTGACCAAGGATGAGATAACTCATCGGGTCATAAGCTCTCTTGAGCGTTAGTCATTCATGGTGTTCAATGTGTGTTCACATTAATTGCTTTGATAATTATTGCCTTTCAGTGCTGAGCATTGGTTTAGGCTCTGGCTGTGTAGTTTTGCTTGTATGTATATTACCAGGACATCCCATGAAACTTCAAGGGTTTTCTGGTTCCGTTCTCCAATTGGAGGGTGTTCTATCACTGACAAGTGAAGGTTCTTGTTGAGGGGTTTGTCTCCACTCATAGGTCTAATGACAAGGTTTGCTATGTTGGTGTTTACACAATGGTTCACCACATGCTTGAGTACATATGGAGTATGCTTACTCCTTTAAGTCATAATGGTTTGGAAATCTGATTTCCTTATTCCATCACCCCTTGGCAATATCTATTGCGTGGTTTATTGTTATAGTAAGTGGAAGCCTTTTCTAAGGGTTCACATCATCACCACATTGGTGGTCCTCGGTTAACGAGGGGTACCTTCCCTTGGGTTTCTCGTAGTGTCCAAGTGTGGACTAGGCCAATGTTGGTATCATCATGATTCTTATGCCTCTGTACTACCATTGCTACAGAAGGCATGGCGGTAATTAAAAGCTTGTCAACTGTATACTAGACTGATGCTCTAGGGACAGTGACACTGAGGTAGTCATTACTTCAAGCCACTCTTGATGTTGAGTTTAAATTAGGCGGTTCAGTTGTCGATTTATTGTCGCCTGAAGCAATATCTCTTGCGAGTCTTGTTATTAAATGGTGTGGGTTTTTGCAACCGTTTAAGTTTACACAACGTAGTTGGTTTGTGGCTTTTAAGCCTTATTGCTGCAAGCTATGCTCTTTGCAAGCTGCTTATACATGCTCCACTCCTTGTATACCATCATAGGTTGGAGATATTATTGGGCTCCATGGTAAGTCGTGGCATCACGCTTCCGTTCATAGGAGACTCTCAGGCAATCTGGTGCGGATCGGTGCCTTTTGTAGTCTAGGGTATTTCCTGTTAAGTGAAATCCCTTCGGTGTCCTAACCGAATGTTCCTTCTAGCTCATGTGCTCTTATCATGACGCTTGTTCAACTGCTGTTATCTCAGACACCCTTCAAGGATTGCTCCTGAGTGCTGTTAGTTGTGCCGTTACATCCGGCTAATGTTTACGATATGTTGTGTCTACTATACCGCCTTGTGGTATTGTATTTGAGTTATTCCCTTTTTGAGTTATCATGTCTCCCGTTCTTGGGTAGACTGTTTATACTTTCTCCTAGTGTTCTTGACTAGGTTTAAAATCCTCTTCAATGATGGGTTATACTTCGTGGTAATCTTGGGGTTGCTCTTGAGAATTCCGCCCCGTTTGTTGAGCATTGTTAGGGTCACGTTAGGCATTCGCCTTACTGTGTTTAGGCTGGGTATTCCATCCAGCTGTCAGGTAGTTGCTTGGATTATTTGAGACATATCCAATGTCTATATTTATTAGTCTGTGCTTTTTGCACTTCCCAATCTTCATTCCTTATCTTCAGATGGATTCTCTGAGTTCCTTACACTTGTTCCTTAACTGAGTTTCCTTCTCCTTGATTGTCGGTGGTGTCCAGTTGTTCTGGTTTGAACTTGCTGATGGTCCGTAGAACGGAGTCGACTACTTCCCGTGTGTCGTACACTACATGTGTACATACGTGGGGTACCATGTTGATACGTTGCCACTTACCCAACTATATGTCAGGCCCGCAAGCTCCTTCGGAGTGCGGTTGTCCCACATCCCGTAACGGGTATACTCGTAGTGTTCGTCACACGCCTAGGTGAAGTATTCTGCTGCCAACTCCTCTGTATCATCCCATGATACTCACCATAATGTTGTTGGTTGGTTTTAAAATCCAAGGTTTTTAAAAGAAAGGTTGTGGTTTTGAAAGGAAAATTTTGGGTTTGTAAAACAATGGTTCGGTGTTAAAAGAAATCTCTAATGGCATAGCCATGTTTGAGGTCTTGACCAAGTCTAGCTTCTCGCTGACTGGTATGTCTAATTACAGTGGTCGGGCCGTTAGGCCTTTCCAAGGTTCCATTCCTTCAGTTTTAGGATGTTTATTCCTGTGGTTTTTCGCTACGGTCACCGTACATTACTATGTACTTGTGACGTGTTAGTGTTCCTTTACATATCTCTGTCTTTACTGCACTTGCCTTGGCAAGTGCGCGGTATTGGTGGTTTTTGGATAATCCTATACCAATCTTGGTATGGTTTCTGCTTGTATTTAATAGTCTTGCTAACCTTTCCCTTGATCTTATTGATCTACACTTGGTATACTCCCCTTTAGGTAGCTTCTTGGTGGTCTAGACGTGGCTGTCGTAGATCTGGGTACTTCTCCAACCTTGGAGATTCCCACTCTATTTGGTTTAGTGTCGTTCCTTGTGGCTCGTTCCCACTCATCTGTGGTGGTTACTGAGCCTTAGCTTGTTTAGGCACTACTCTTGTAGTCCTATCGGATTATATCCCGTGGGTGCTCTTGTAGCTGTGTAAGCTATGTCGGCCAGGTATCATAATCTTCTGGCGTTGTAGTTTCGAAGTTAATCACTCCTGCCTAGGTCCTTAGTCAGCTAGCATACCGTTAATGGTATTATTTAGCTATTACTGTCCCGTAGACTTGTGTCTCGGGTTTTGTTACAGCTCCTTTTCCCACTTTGCTGCACGCTTAGTGCTTTCTTTTCCTGTTGATGGTTGATTAGTTAGGTTCTCGCGACTGCTAAGCACGTCGCCCCATGCTGTTGTAAGTTGTAGCCTCCTTATGGTTGGAGTGCTCATTCAACCGCTGTTGAGTGCGGGTATTGTTGTTCGACCGGAACCATCTCCGGGACTTCCAATTCCTTGCATCTACTATATGTCATGTTCTTGTTTACTGTATGATTATTTCACTACTGCCAGATCGGGTTTTTCCGAGTATGAGAGGTCTTTCCTTCTCTCTGGCGTACTTTCCCAAGTTATACAATAGGGTTTGCGGTGGGCGGGACTGGTATTGTAGGTATCCGGTACTCACCGGGAGTTCCTAACTAGCATATCTCTAATGCTAACACTCAGCCCTTAGCCCTAAGCTTCTAATTCCTAACTCGGTATTCCTAAACTCGGTATTTCCAGTCATCAGAGCGATACTTCGCTCTGATACCACTTTTTGTAACACCCCTACCGCTAATACCGTCATTACTGTCCAATCTCCTTATACAAACCAGATTCACGCAGCGGATCAATACTTACATACTCAACGGTGGGTGATACACTGCCGTTACCACGTGACTAACAAGGCCACTACTTCTACATACAGCATCGGTCTGATGGACCGGAATCCCGAGTACTACAAGTCTACAATACGTTCTCCGTTTACCAAATACTACTACAATCTTCATTCAATACAATACTCCAAGTACAATACAGTATAATCTACATACCGAGTTTACTAAGATCCTTATACAATGTACTATCTCTTTAAAGTTCATACACACTCACTAAGAGTCTATCTACTACCCAATCCTCACGAACCTCCTACTTTCTAACTACGAAGGCGTGCCGCCGGTCTCTTCCTTGACCATATTCGTTTCGGGTACCTACACACTAAAAAAATGTCCCCCGAAGGGGTCAGCTTTCGCCGAGCATGATAACCGCATACCCCGCGTACTAGTGAGGGTACGCCGACCACTGGTCGAATACATGCGATTCATTTATTCACAAACATGCATACATGCTTTCATATTCAATACTACATTACTTTCACAAGGCATACATACACGCATACATTTCATTACATTCAAGGAACACAATACAATCATCCATACATACTTACCTTCTTCCGAATACACATACGCATTATATACACAATATACAATACTTGTTAGCTTCATTGGTCCACCCGGGTTAATCGGGTGGAGATTACTCTTACTCGTTACTCATACATACGCATACATACTCATACTCATACTTACTTACGGATCCATACTTACTTACTCTTACTCTTACTCAAGTTAAGTCGTCGGGACCTCCGGCCGGGGACTACTCCGTCCCACCACCGGGATTTACTTGACTCACCAATCCGGGATGCTACCCATTTAAGGGATTTGGGCCGCGGACCAGTTTAAGAGTCAGGAATTGCAACCAACCTCTTGTGACTCCGCATCCTCACGCGTGGCCGAAGCTATATCGGACTTGTACTCATTCCAATTTACTCACTTAAGTTAGGAGTTAGATAGTTAGGAATTAGCACAAGTCAACATCCGAGCCACAATAATACAATACACGTATACACATACATATCCATACAAATACAATACAATATACAATACACTACAAGGTACAATTACACATCATCATCATTCATATATTTCATGAATTATACAAACTATTGTTCAAGACAAATATCGAGAACAATGTAAACAAGCACAAGTAGGTGCAGTTATAGTCCGATTCGTGCATTTATCTATTAGGTGATCAAATAGGCACACAAATCGGGGTAACCAGATTAGGATACAGGGCATGAAGAAATCATACCTTTTTACCAGAATTTACTTTACCGGGTGTTCCCTTGTCCCTTTGGTTCACTCTTGTTCCTCGATCCTTATTCTCGAACCAATGACTACATGTCAAATGATTCAATTAATACTAAGCATTACAATACATGCATAGTTACTACTCCGTACTTACCCCGTTATCCCGTTATTTCGGTATAACTTAATGTTCTTTATATTCACAACTTTCTTACCTTCTTTACTTTAGCATTAACGCCTTACTCATTCACATATATGTATGTATATATATGTGTATATATATATATGTATGTATTTATATATATATTGGTATATATATATATATATACATATATGTATTAACATATATTTATCTAATTAAAATTTAAATTTTTTTTTTATAAAGGCCGACCGACCCACCCTGGGTAGGTCGCCTGGGTAGGTCGGCTGCAGAGAGTACCCAGGTTACAGAATTCGGCCCGACCGACCCAGTCTAGGGTAGGTCGCCTGGGTAGGTCGGCTGCAGAACCCCTTTTAATTATCTACTTGGATTCCAAATTCAGCTCTATTCTCACCCAATCTTTTCCTACTCATTTCCACATGTTTACTACATGTTTAAACACTAATTAAATCCTCTAATTCACCTTAGTTCATCCATCAAATTCGTTTCTCAATCCTAAATCAACTTACACAATTTTTTCCTCATTTCATTCCAGCACTTATACCAATTTCTTTCTTCAATGCTACAGATTTTTAAACCAACTTCTACCATCCAATACTTCCTCTACCAATGTCACTAGCATCCCAAATACCTCCTCTTACCATGCCAATTCATTTCCAAGCAATTGTACCATCTATACCCAAGTCCAACATTCATTTTACCAAATCTTGCACACCATTTCTTCTTAGTTCCACAATGCAATCTAATACCTCTTTGCTACAGATTTTGGTTCCCACTTCCACCATTCAATACTCCCTCTATCAATACCATTCCTAGCATCCTAATTGCATTACCTTCCACTCAAGTTCTCCCCATTATCTAGTTCCATTCAAAATCTGTTACAACATGTTTAATCACTCACAACTACTACCAAAACACACCTAGTTATTGTCTAGGTTGTTCTCTCTCCTTATACATCCAAGTCCTCTAATTTCCATACAAATTTGGGCAGAGGTTCCCCTATAATTTTAACATTGCCCACATACATATTCAGCTCACACATCCATTCTAGTTCACAATTCAACACTTATTCACCTGTTTCAATAGCCAAAAATATACAAGCTCCCATATACAATACCAATACTAAAACACTCATAAAAATTCCTGCACATAAACTCTCATTCCCAATCTGTTTTACCAAGTTTAAACATATCTTTTAAGGGCTTAAAACATTCATATCCTCTTACACATTACACTACTAGTACATTACCATTTCCAATACTCATTTTAATCTTCCAAAAACTGTTACATACACATATATACCAAGCTACACAAAAGAGCATTCTTACCTTGTTTCTCCTTCTAGTTCTCTTTCTCCTTCTTGTTTTTCCTTCTCTCTCTCTACCGGTTTCGGTATTCAACAAATCTAATATTATCACCCACACACGAATACACCATTCAATACTAAAAATTAACCCTAACATTATTTAAGTTTTTAATATGGGTTTTAGGGTTTGGAAAATTCATTACCTTCCAAGGGTGTAAGTGCTGTTTGGAATGGTTCAAGAACAAGCTTTCCTCTCCTCCAACAAAGCCAAAATCGGCTAGAATACAAGGGGAACCAAACAAGGGTTTAGCTCAAATTCGTTTTGCCCATTAGGCTAGAAAACAATGGAGTTTTGAGAATATTTTTACCTTAAAAGAACAAGGAGAACAAGGGCCTTCTAATGGTGGTCTTGAAGCTCCAAATG
The DNA here is from genome assembly GCA_023374045.1 of Limonium bicolor. Classification (NCBI taxonomy): domain Eukaryota; kingdom Viridiplantae; phylum Streptophyta; class Magnoliopsida; order Caryophyllales; family Plumbaginaceae; genus Limonium; species Limonium bicolor. The sequence goes on along the minus strand of CM041778.1, from coordinate 257,535,434 downwards.
GGGGATACCCATAAAAACGAAAGTTCTCCGTTTCGATTTTTGAAAAGAGGGAAATGTTCCTCTTGATGAGAGGATTCCAATGGTGTAGTTTTTATAATTTTTGGAGAAGGTTTGATTGGGTAACAAGAGGAGAGAAGGTAGGTTTTGTGTGGGTTTGCTTGTTTCTCCATTGGTGTCGCATGGAGGAAGGAAAAATAGAGAGTGAGGGAGATGGGTGTGTACGTGAGTGTTGTGAGGAGAAATGAGGGAATTGGAGAGAGAGTGTGAGAGAGGGAGTTACTTTAGTGTTTTACTTTTTGCTTTTTAATTAGTTTGTTTGTTTGTAAATAAGAAGAGAGTGTGAGGGAGTGTGAGAGAGGGAGGGGGAGTCCATCGGATGACAGCCCACACACACACAAACAGTTTACATTTATTTTAAAAGTGGACACATAAGTTTTGGTTATTTATGCTTTTACCCCACAACTCTCGTTTTTTACAGTTTTTACTATTTTCTCGTTTTCTTGATTTTATTGGTTCTAAAGCTTCACTAATATTTATTAATGATTATTTAGTTGACCAAAATTGTTATGAGTCTATTTGACCCGCTTAAAGACACGTTTTCCCGGTTACCTCGAAAAACGTGCTTCAAGGTTCGTTAGTGATTTTAATCCATTTTAAGGATCCGTTTTCTTCGGGATTTGTTCCCTAATATTTATTTAGGCTTAATTAAGCCTTTAGAATCCTTACAATACGCTAACCGAGGTCTCATACCTCCTATGGTCATTTAACGCTTATTTAGCGTTTTACGCTTTTTAAGCGTTTCTTTATTTCTTTTGGTTTTATTTTTCTTTACCAATATTACTTAAGCATTATTAGGCTCTTAATTACCTATTAGGATAATTTAATCGCCATATTTAAGGTCGGGGTATTTCATAAACTAGCCAAACAAATTGCATAATCAATGTGAACCCGGAAGCACATTAAATGTGTTTTAAGGCATTTTTGGCCTTGTAACATACCTATCACATGGTATATGTAACACCCCTCTCCATAATCACGTGATAATCTCTCTCGTAGCAATAAATAAAACGTCTTACAGCGGAAGAATTAATAACAATAACAATACTCACTCGGGTGTCACCGGCCATTACTCGCCCATGCGAGCAACGAAGCCAAACTATATCCAACAACCAACATAAACAAACTACTAATCCCTGTGATAACGAGATAAATCCTATACATCATACTAAGTCCATACTCATAAACATCGACAAGTGAGCGTCTACCCAAATCCCAAATATACATAACCTTACCATAATACAATTCACCATCCTCATTGCTATAAACAAACTCTATGTGCGGTAATCAAAATAAACTCTAATTACCCTGTTCCCGCACTTCGGCTCGACAGAAATCAGCAACCTGCATAATGGTGTAGTATCAGCGATAGACGCTGAGTATGCCGGGCCTGGACCCTAATGGTCACTTAGTCATTTTAACCATCTTATTATTAGATTGGTTTCATGTTTTTCCATTTTACAGTTATAATCAATACTATAATATACATGTATAATATACATAAGCATCCATCCAAACATTCATAAACACTTAACCATCCATCCAATTCAACAGTCATATAACATTACAAACAACGATTGCATATCGAACGTATCGAATAATAATACTGAATAAACGCCGTAGCGAACACCATCCTTTATTAATTTAATTTAATTTGGCCTTCAAGGCCCCATCCATATCGAAATGATTACAGTATAATGTACAATGTACAATCGTCGTAGCGTACAGTTTCCATAGTTAATTTAATTTGGCCTTTAAGGCACCATCCAAACCATGTTTAATTAATACCAGTTGGGCGTCATGTTAAGACAACCCGGTAACCTCACCATGGACAGTAGTCCTCCCGTACACACAAAGGTGCTCATTTCGCCAGAGGTCCGGAGGCCCCTGACTATTCACTTTGCCTCGTAAGGCGTCCATATAAAAGGCCGTAGCCACCTGACCCACGATCCAAATAGGGCTCGTTGGGTATAAACCTGGAGCGGAACCCAATCGGGAACCCCTCAGTGATCACAAATGCGCAACCAAGTAGTTCGTAAACTACCGGGATTCCTCACCTCAACTCATACCATCTCTCTCTCATAATGTTTAAGATAGACTCTTAGTCTTATGGAGAATAATTATTAGTTAGCTGCCCAATGGGTCTCACGCATACCTAGAAGTAATCTAGGTTATATTCATGTTCGAGATCCATGCTCTAGAGACCGACAATGTCGTAACTCGTTCCTAAGTATTTTACTTAGGTTACCATATACTTAATATTAATACAATGGTATTATATCAAGTAACCGTCATGTTATCACATTAACGTATATGTATGTTTATATAAGTCGATCTATAGTCGACGTAGTGTTAGTCCCGTAGGACGCTCGTGCATAAATAATTAATGCAGTAACACTTAATCACATACATGTATCCACACACATAACGCACAAGTTATATCAACCAAATCCGAGCCCAAGGAATCCCTTAGGACAACTCGGATCAAACCCCTTTACATACCGTTCACCAAGACCTAGGATGCGCAGTGTAGACCACTAGCTCGTCAAGCGCCTCCGTCTGAAGTATGATCTAAACGGTAATAAAACTATAAGTCAGTCTCCATGACTAACTACATCTGGTATTTCTGAATAACAAGTAACCCCGACAGTTCATCCCCGGATTTCTACAGTTATTTGTTACGGGTTTCTCTAAACCAGTCGGCTTTGTTACTAAAACTCGTATGTCAAAAACATTTCGACTGTTAAGATTAATTCATTATTTTTCTGTAATCTTATTCACCATTAAACTTAGGTATATAACCTATAGTTGCATGTATGCATGCATTATATATATTGTTTTTTTCCACCATCCATTATAATACATTGTATTATATTATCCATTATCTTAGCAAATTATATTTGCATTCAAAAACTCATAACTTATAGTTTGTAACTATATATTTTTTTAAATAACCACCACCATTATATTATATGGTTTCCAACCATAATATATATCCATCCTTATATACATTTTTCTTGTATATGTATATATGTACCATATAGGTAAATTCCATGAGTTATAAAACTCTTATATTATATGTTACATTTATCATCTTGTATTAGATGATTATTCCCATTAGTTGTATTACATTATACAACTTGTATTAAGATTATTATCCTAATATTATGTAACATTTTATGTTGTATAATTACAACTCCTAAGGTTTATCAATAAATACCTTAGTTTATAAATCTTGTTTATTTATAGTTTGTCACATTATTTAATGTGAATATCCTTACTTTATTAATTCCATTCAAACCATATAATTGTTATAACATTTAAACATAGTAGACCATAGTCTAAAATTCATTTTCCAACTCTTAATAATTCGGTACAGCCCTTTAATTTATTTAAATTCCATTTTGACCACATAACATTATGTAATGTTATACCATATACTAATATCATATAATATGATATTTTTATTTCCTTTAATTTATAACCTATAGTTTTTATACAAAACTATAATATTTGCCGCATGGGCACCATATGAAAACCTTATTCTTTTTCATAATCCATAGTTTCCTTTATTTACAAAAATCACCACATTAATTATACCATGTTATATATATATATCATATAATATAACTTTTTAACTTTTAAAATGGTATAACCTATGGTTATATTTTTTGTAAAATTCCAAACAGACCCACCAAATTCCTATAATTGTCATTTGGCCCAATTTATAACATATAGTTTTATAATATCATTAAAACTATATATTATACATATTCTTATTAAATACTCTTATATAATTCTAAAAATCACCAAATTTCACCAAAGGGTTATAATTACCCTTACTAACCCATATACTTTCGGTATTTACAATTTCACCACATATATTTCTCCAAAGTGTCATAATGACATAATAACTATATTATATACATATATACTCCCTCCGTCCCACCTTGACCGTCCTATTTACTATTTGGACATGTTGTTTGACTTCAATTTTTAACATATAAGAAAAATTAATTTTGAAAATTTAAGTTTTACATATGATTCCTTACATGATAAACTATATAATACAAATTTCAGTTTTAGAAAATTATTTTACCTTATATGTTTAATATTGAGGTGGAAAAACGTGCCAAAAAGCAAATAGGACACTTATGACGGGACGGAGGTAGTAGTTTATTTTAATTCCAAAATCAACCCAATAAATTCCTAAAATTCCTAATAGCCCATGGGTGTTTATAATACCATTATACACCCTTTATTTTCGGTAATAACATATATACCACATATGTTATTAAATTGTTATAATTAAATACTTATCTTATAATAAAACCATAAAAAGTTATCTAACTTATTTAATTTGGTCAAAACCTACCATATGGTCAAGGTTGACCACCTTAATATTTCCTTGACCATCAATAACCATATATTACGGTTTGTACCCTTATTTTTCAGAAATTACCATTTAACCCCAAAACTTTATAAAATCTTATAATTTTTATTTAAACTCCTTTCAACCTCTAATTTTCGGCTTAATTATTATATAGCCCCCAAATTTAATTTAATTACACTTTAACCCCTTAAATATGCGGTAATGCATATATACCACTTAAACTTAATAAAAGCTTATACATGCATAAATAAAATAATCTAAAGTACATGGCCTTATTACAAACATTAGCTTATAAAATGAATTACACATAAATGTCCAAAAATGCATTAAACTCTCGGCCCTTACACATATGTTTCCATATTTACCAATTTTCCACATAATGTCTTAAATTTGATAATTATGTTAATTAATTAGTTATAAAATTTACTAAATCATTCCTTAATCACCTAAGGTCAAAATAAGACCTTAATAAACCATTTCACTCACGGCAATATATATATATATATATATATATACTTAACGTAACACAGCCTATATATACATGTATTCAATTTAGTGCAATTACATGTGTATATGTATAATTATACTTTAACAGAGATCTGTTCCATTTGTCATTTTCAGACGAGTAAACTTATATATATATATATATATATCTGTGTTCGACTGTAACATTACAATGACACGAAGAAGGGGATATGGTTTGTTGGTTAAACGATATATATATATATATATATATATATATATATATATATATGTATATATGTATATTAGTCGTCTTCCTTATTTCTTAAGCATAAATGCATATGTACATTTAAAAAAAAAACTAAAGTTCACCAATTCACCAAACCAGTACCAAATTACTAGTGTGTCGACTAGAATCTTGTAGTCATTTATTTAGTGTTTTATAAGTTAATTCCTTTCACTAATAAATTTTTTTGTTAAAACGGTAATTAAGGTCTTTCTCCATTTGCAGCAAAACAAAATGTAACACCCCATCTCCAAATACAATGATCGTCGCCCTAAGTCCATCTTTTACATTAACAATGCAGCGGAAAAGTTCTACTAAATTGGTGTTACCGCCGTTAGTCACCCACGTGACTAACTAGGCCTATTCTCTTTACAAGTCACGGTCTGACTAATCGGATAATTACTCGAGCATCTAAAACATTACAATCCATAAATCACAACTTATACCGAGTATCTCATATCCTAATACATACTAACATCTCATCAATTTACTAAACGAGTGTACATGCACAACTCGTGTAACAAATGTAAAAGCAACCCGAGGTACTCTACCCGCTCCTACTCTCAGGTAGAGTCTTCGTCCGGTACCTACCTGCAAAGTTTAAATCACAGGCCCCAAGGGGCTCAGCACATGGCTGGTACAGAAAACGTGCAGCCCACAAGCTAGCAGGGTTACACACGACTACTTTGTCGTATACGTGCAATTGTTTATTCATACAAATAATAATAAAAAGTATGATAACAAACAACACATTTATGTGAAACATTCATAGCTCAATAAATCGAACGTCGTAATGGACGCCCATTAATGATGTAAGTTAGATTGCTAACTCCTGAGGCCTGAGAATTGTTTAGTTCTCGTATTTGACCATACCTGATAAGTGTCAACCGTTCTCTTAGTAGAACTGGTTGTTCTCTAACTGAATTGTTTATTTTTGTCGGGTCATGGTAACCCTAGCCAATGAGTTATTAGCTCTATTGGTTTAATAAACATTAAATCTTAAATTATGAGGGGTGTAGGCTTGATCCTCTTGCGCCTCCTGAATTTGCCTCCCATCTCGAACTGTTCACTCGAGATGGTCGGGTCAGTTTGTCGACCCTAGGCGAAAGACAGATCTGATACAGATGCCGACCTCCTAACCTGAGCATGCATGACCGGAGTCAGTCCCGGATTCCTCTTCTCCCAAGTTCCAGTTAGCTGAAGTCTCTTTGACAATTGGTTAGTTAAACCTCTCTCGGTATTAACCAACTAACAATAGGGAATATTTGTAACCTTATACAATTGTTATTAAACATAGTTAATGAACAAGCTTTGAATCAATTTGTGTTAGTGTGCAATGGACACGAAATAACAATACAATAAATTGGTTTCATGCTTAATCTTACTTGGTCGTATCACAATAACACATAGCACACAAACCGAGGTAGACCTCGTTAGCAAACAAGCTACAAGAATCCCATACCGTACACCGGAGATTGGCTAGCTCTTAATCCCACGTTCGCCTAATCCGCCGAACGCCTCTGACTAACTAGATCTGTAACCAGAACTAGTATTAGTATCCTGTGTCTTTGAACTAGTTTGGTTCTCTTTTCAACTTAAACCTCTTTCTAGGTTAACCCGGGTACAATAGTATACCGTTAAACGGGTTCGTTCATTTAGGAGCGTTTTCGAGCTCAATTCTAATTCATTAACATACTAACGTCGTTAGCAGTTATTTAGTTGCACAGTTAGCAACTTTAGACTTATACAGACCTTGTATTAGGTTTTCGTATTTTTCACTATTCATCCATATTTCACTATTCATTTATACAGTCTCGTATTTTACTATTCACCGTATTTCACTATTCACATATACGTATTTTACTATTCATATATACGTCTCGTATTTGACTATTCATATATACGTAGTTACTATTCATGCATACATATTCACTATACATGTATACGTATTTACTATTCATGTAGACGTATTTACTATTCATGTATATGTATACTATTCACATATACGAGTACTATTCATGTACACCAAAATTTTCGTATACGTCCGTATGATACTCCGTATCATACGTATTTATTTCTTTTTCCAATATAACTTGTATTTTCATTAAAAATACTTTAAGTATTGATTTCTCTTATACTTATTAAATTACGGGTATACCCCTCGTATACCTTAATTTATATACGGGTCTCGTTTAAACCCGTCTTAACTCTGTTTCTTTTACAACTTATTTCTAAATTCTTTATTTAATTTCCTTAACCTCCTTAAACACATAAAAATGTGTTATTTATATTAACCCATAGTTTTCTCTTAATCTCCATTTTACTCTTAATAAGTTCTAAACTTGTTATTTTTATTTCTAATTTCCTCCAAAGTCTTACTTAATTAATTTCTTTTATACTTTTGGTCAATTACCAAAATATACCCAAGTTTGACCAGTCTTTTATGGTCAAACCCCCTAACTTTCCATTATTTACAATATTACCCCTAAAGTTAATTTAACTTAACTTTTTATTCCTTTATCCTTTTAATATCTAATCTTTTGCTACAAATCTTATTCTAGCTCCTCTAAACATTTTATAAACTGCCATTGACCAAGTTTGACCACGTTTGACCATGTTTGACCAGGGAAATTACCATTTTACCCTTGTGGTCTTTTCTTTTATCCTAACTCATTTATGAACCAATTTAACTCCAACTAATTTCTAATTTTCGTAATTAATTTTCCTACAGATTTTCGAACATCAAAAATCCTTTTAAACATCTCTAAATAACCAGATTTAATTATCTAATGTTATAGTATATATATATACCATCTTTTATTAACCTTAAATATACCAAAAACCTTATAAATTCCTTATAACACTTATAAACTCTTTATAAATTGCAAACTTAATTCTATAATTATTTTCTCATCATCTAAACTCTCAAAAATTCCATATTGACCTCATATATTTTCTGTAATCACCATTAGGTACTAAAACTTCTTAAATTTTACATATTACTCTTAATTATACTAATTCCTTTAATTTAACTAAGTTAGATAATTTTTCTAACTCATATATAACCTCCTAATTTTCGGCCATATAGAAATTCATACTATATGAATTTTTCTTGTATATTATGATAGCTTATATTGTAGCTTATATCATAAGGAGTATAAATCTAATTTTAGATTTACAAAATATTAACATTTAATGTGTTAAAAATTGAATCTAACACATCAATAATTTCGGTAATCCTAAACAAAATAAATAACATGTTAGATCATATATAGATTAACAATTAGAACCTTGAAATAGGTAGTTGTAGGATTTACCTTGTATATTAACCATTAGCTTAATATTTAAGCTTAATTTCCTTAGAAATTTTGACAGCAATTTTCTAGAGAAATTGGCTCCAAAATTATACAATAAGATGAAGAATAAGATGGGTTAGTATCCCATGCCAATCGGCTGTAACAAAAACCAAAGAACAAGAAGTTTTCAAGAAGGCAATGTTTTACCTCGAGAATCAAAGGCACTTCTTTGTGGTTTTTCCTGAGAATTTGGGGGCTCATGAGCTATGGTTGTAAAGCTCTTGAAGAGAGGATTCCAACGAGCTATCAAGCTTGTGATTTGGAGCTAGGACGAGAAAATTATGATTTCTACAAGGCAAGGTGTTCTTTAAGGTTTAAAACTAAGAACATTGGAATTGTTTTGTGTTGTTTCTTCAAAGAGAGGATGAGCTACGACCTTGGGAGCTCTCATTTGACAGGTAAGAGTCTGATTAATGATTTACCAAGGGGACAAGATGATATGGCAATCCAAAGGTCTTGGTTGTTGAAATAGTAGAAAATAAAGTATTTTGTCCTTAATGACTCACCCCTTGATGTCGGCCAGCTTTTGCCTTGTTTGACCTGAATTTTTTTGTTTCTCTAATGTGTTTATGTAATATTTGATACATTAAACTCGTTCCTAATGACTTATACTGAAATACCCCAAACTAATAAAACATGGATTAAACATCTAATCACATTAATTAAGGCCTAAACATGCCTTAAAAGTCAACTGAGAACAACAGTGGTCAACACAAAGCAAGATGTTGCACCCTTTGACTGTTTAGGGTAAATAAATACCCAAATGAACTTCTTAGGACCTAAAACTTTGTCCTAAGCATATTAACACATAACTAAACATATTACAATTGTTGGACAACACTCCAACACAATGAACAAGCATTTACATGCTTCAAGGTCAAGTAGGGCAAAAATGTGCTCTAAGAAAACCTTAAAGGTCTAATGACCTCTATTTTATACAAAATTGGATTCCTAAGATCATTTATCATCTAAGGAACACAATGAAACCGTTCTCAAAGAAAATAGAGCTCAGAAACACCTTGCGACACAAAATGTGCACTAAAACACCTTAAAGCACGTTTTTATGTAATTGCCTTCTAAATTGGTTTTTAATGGGCTTAAAGGTTATAATTACCTTTAAATATGATAATATATCATATTAGGAATTTAATTCCAGAAATTTACAATTTTTACAAATTTTATATTAAAATATTAATAAAACCCTAAAAGGGGGCCAGTTTGTGTCAACGTTGACTAAGAATGGTCAAGAGGTCAAAGTTTGACCCCTTGGACCCCATGGAATCGGCAGCCACAAGCAGGGGGAGCCTAAATTCGTCACTTTCAAATACAAGAGACAAGTTCCCAACACATTCCTTAAATTAAGGGACTACTTTTACCTTTTTAATACTATAATCTAAATATTCAACTTTGGCTCCTTATTTGACTAAGCCTTCACGTGAGAGACCCTCCAGCCCCTCCAATAATCGATGCCAATCTCCTTTGGTGAGTCATTAGGCATTACAAAACATTAAACAAAGCAAAAATGTGTTTTAAGACAATTTGACCTACCTTTCTCATTTACACTCCATTCCAGCTGACACCAAACAGCTCCAACCTCTCTTTTGCCTCTCTAAACCGTGGAGAGCATGCCAAATACAGAGAAGAACATCAATTGACATAGGTAAGCTTATTAAGCCATTTTATGTTCATTCTCTTCACATTTCTTTCCTCTTTCCGTGGATCTAAGCATCAATCATTTCCATCCATGGATCTAGCTTGTTTTGGAGGTCAAAAGGAGGGCAAATCTCGGCTATAACAAGGGAAGAAGGTGGAGAAATCTATATCTTGTTCTTAAGGTATAAAAATGTGTTTTAAGCACTTATCTTTTGATTTCCTTTAGATCCGGTTGTGAAACCTGTTCTCCTAGCCTTATAATCTTCTTCTTAACATACTTATTCAGTGGATCTATCAAGAGCTTCAAGGTATAGCCAGATCCAAGCCAAAAACACCATTTTTGGCATTTTAATTAAGGTAAAAATTAGCCATCTTCTAATCTGAGTTATGTCGGTTTTAAGCCTTGGTTTAGTAGCTCTTTTGATGCTTTTTCCTACTGTATAAACAGGCCAAAGACAACCCTTACTTGTCTTGGTATTCTAAGGTAAATTTTACCTTGAAATATACATTAAAACACTTCTTATGGTTAGATCTTGCTTGGAGACTAATTATACCTTAATTGCTGTTTGAAAACATGTAAATGATGCTGTCGAAATTTTATCCTAAGCAGGCCGTGGCCAAACAAGGCCTTAACTTGGCAAAAACAAGGTATAAATCACTTAAACCTACACTTGGTTAATATGTGTTTATACATACATACATATATATTATGTGTGTGGTGTTTGTATATATATATATATATATACAATATATACATATATTTATACAGTCGGTAAGCAAAAATTAAGAGGAGTGCTACAAAAAGAGAAATGTTATATACTAGCATAAATAAAGAATTAAATCACTTAATCGATTGAATTATAAGGTAAGGATTAGTCATTTCAAGGGATACCAAAATGGTTTAATGGTTAGAGTATTAATACTTACTGTTATACATACCAGAGATATGGGTTCGAGATATGAGCTTCAAAAGAGATGGAGGATAAGCGTGATAAGTCACGCTAGCACTGTTCAACGGTGAACGGTATGTTAATT